>SJYC01086755.1:0-31003 GCA_006408675.1 Madoqua kirkii | reverse complement strand
AATATCAAAATCTAATATAACTGTAAGTGTTGCATTTTTTCTTTGTGGGTTATTTTCCCCTGTAACCTGACAAACATAAATGTCACAGATTGTTTCTTTTTCCTTTCAAAGCATTGCACAGATGTATGTTGTGTGCTGGTATAAGTCTGGTCTATTGTTCTTGAGTTCATTACTTTTTAAAATTGTTGCCTTTCTTGGAAGGACTCAAATCATCTAGGTATCACTGGCTTTTTAGAAAACATTCTAAATTTCTTACTCTTGCTGCAGAGCAATAGATGTTAAGTGAGGTGAGTATTAAGCACAACAAAATAGTATTTTAAGTGAAACTCCAATCTGCCGTTTGGGGTCTCTTTTATAGATACACACACAATTTCTAGAACCCTAGCAACAGTTTCTATAATAAATTGTGTCTGAAGCAAGAATTCCTTACCTAGGGCAGACAGAAAGAGAATCAGCCAGCAGTGTGATCATTGCTCTGCTGTTTGAAGGAATATTGAGCTCAGATGCCTCCAGAAAGCCCACCAGGCCCAGAGGCACTGGACAATAAAAGGGGAAAAATAATAGACGCCAAAGCTTTATTAAGTATATTTTTTCTCACTTAGGTGCCCATTCCCTGGTCAGACAATTAGTTGAGGTTCTTTCCAGAGAAAGTGTTACCCACCAAGAAAAACTCTTTTAACCTTTCAAAATAACAAATATCTTTAATGACTTTTATCCCCTTTCCATTGACATCACAGATACAATGTGACCTGTCTTGAAGTCAAGCCCAAATTGAAATCACTGCTGGCAGGAAAAGGAAAAATAGAACATTTGACAATAAGAGTGACAGATGAAGCTTTGGGGACCTTGAAAGGGAGAATAACTCAAGCTATGACCTGGGACAAAAATACTGCACCTTAGCAAAATACCTGCCCTGTAAGTTAGCAGGTAGGTACATTTACACATGATAGTGGGCTAAATCCGATGCTTGATAGAGGTTGGAATTATTTTCTATGTACATATTTAAAAAGAAAGCCAGACATGCTTTCTAGGAAGAACCTTTTGATTATAGACCAACTGTTCAATAACACACTCCCTGGGGAAAACATTCTTATTTGGTTGTATGAAAGCTAAAATTTATTAGAAATATTTCTGAAGAAAGAACTTCTTAAATTTGCTTTATCTGACTACAAATGTTTATAGGGTAAAACTTCATAGGGTAAAGATATATAACAATATTTTTATATATTCTACACATATTTTTCCAAAGATAAAGGCAACCATCTGTAATATCCCTTGATTTATTTTCAGGAGGGAGAAATTATTATTTTATGACTTGTAAAATCTCTCAGTTATATCCTAACTTTTAATTGTGCTACATGCTAAGTGATTACTTGAACTACAGGTGTAAGTTCAGTAGGATCTATCAATTTCTAGTGTTTTCTGTCTTCAACTCTTAATTATCTGTGCTTGCTTTGCGATTCACCTTAGTTTTCTTTAAAACATGATTTGTTCAAGGCTTCTTCACTCTTGGCTGGTTTGGCAGTTAATAGTAACATTGTTCTAATATTACCCATTACAGTGAAAAAATTTACCAATGATGGTCATTGCAGATCTTTTCCATCAGGTGTATTTTACTTCTAGAGCAGTCAGAGAAGAATTTAATTCCAGTAACTTGTTATTTGAGATAAATTTCCCAAAGAATCTTCAGTTTAGGCTTTGGAGGCACTGCCCTCTATTCAAACATTGTGAAACGTTTTAGGTCATATGAATAATCAAGTTTGCATCATTGTGAAATAAATACATAAGGCTACATTTTCACTGAAGTTTATAAGTCCATGGTTGAGACAAATGTGTGTTTCTCTCTTTTCCTCTGTGGATAATAATGGCAGAAAGTCATAATGTTTATTTTGCCCTTGATATAAATTTAAATTGAATAAGGATGGTTCAAGTGGACCAAAGAAAAATCTGGTTACTTCCCTGGGTCCATCAGCATCTTAACTCACTTTTCAAATGTTTTGGGGCTTTGTAAAGCCTAAAACATATTTTACCACGCCCCTTTCCCCTTATTTAATAAACCAATGTAATTTAAAAGAAAACCTTAATCCATATGTTTCTGATTAATCTGCACTAAACTCATCAAAATGGTGTTTTTTAAGAGTGATTTGGTGTCCAAGAAGTCTTTTGAATGTCTCTTCAACAGGCCTTCTTAATGCTATTTCTCTTTGAAGCAGGAAGTTGTGTTTTGCCAACAGTAAAGAAATTCAAACCCCCAAAGGGTTGAGATCAGTTTAAAACTTCAAGCCTGAGGGCTCTGTGGGGCTCTACACTTGGCAAATCAGCTGCTTTCCTTCTGACTTTGAAATACCTTATTTCCCTCCCACAAAAATGCTCAATTTATTGTCTTGCTAAAATACATGTTAAAATCTGAACTGTCTTCAGACTCTTTGATACATAAAAGTGTATGAACTAGAAAGCAGGATCTAATGTCCAGTTTACTCTAAAGCATTTCATTTGATTGTCCATTTGCATCTTTCTTTAATTTCCTAGTTTCCTGACCCCACACATCTTTATAATTTGGGTTCACCCAAAATTTTACCAGAAGAGGTGACCATAAAGATCTTACAAGCTGGAAATAAGTGCTGGGCAACCAGTGGCTTTCCTCCTCGGGTTGCCCAACAAAGACATGCTTCTTGATGTACTAAGCTAACATTTCACACTATAGTTTGTAGTCATTTACGTTGACAACCAAAAATTCAATGCTGAAGATTTTGAATAATGTGTTCTATGGCACAAGGTGAACCATAATTCAAAGTTGGAGATGTTCGCTAGTTTTTTAACGTAGTTCATTTCTATTCATATGTTTAAAGGAAGACCTGTATAATTGTACTTTGGTTTTTTTTACAATGGATGAAAAAGAGGAAGAGACAGTGAGAAAGAAAACAAAATAGTATGCACAACCAGTTAAGCATCCAGACCACTATGGTCCTTTGTCCTTCCTGCCTCCTGGCCATGAAGTGGGAGTGCCCTCTAGTGAAACTTTAAAATCATTGGAAGACATTGGGTGTAACGTGATCAAGAATTCCTCCTAAATTCTTGTTTCAAAAATCTGTGGGCATTAAAAGTTTGCCTTAGTCTTCAGTGAGGCTTAGAGAAAAACACAAAATTCTGTCAAGTAACACTGTTTCTTTAGGGAACAAATAGAAATGGATATTTCAAAAGTCATGTCTCTAATCTCTATTTGGTATCTATCTCTCCTATCTAATAAGAGATCCCAAGGACATGTAAGTAACATATAACTAAAGCTATGATTGTATAAATGAAACTTATATAAAAACATAATTACCTGCCTCTCAAGAAGAGACATATCAAATCATTTTGAAGTGTGCAAGCAAAGCAGCAGTAGCAATACACACAAGTAAACAGAACTGAAAACCACCTTTTGTCATCTATATTATTTCAAAGTTCTTTGCAGAGAGCTGCATATGCTTACTGTGATAAAATCTGATGTGTTCTGGAAAAAGTACAAGCTGGGAGTCTGTGTCTTGCCCCAGACTTCATTTACCAGCTGTGCATTTGGGCAAAACACTTAACCTCTCTGAGCCTCAGGGTCATCACCATCTGCAAAATGGGCTGAAGAACACTGGCCCTGCCACTTCATAGGATAGTGCTGCTGGATGAGATAAAGTGTGAGAAAGGGCCTTGAAGGTCAAGTGCTATATGGTGAAGATATAAATTTTCTGACTTTTCTGTCTTCCTATTGGAAAGATTTCAAGCAAAGTCCACTTTTATGATGAAGCAGGAGAGAAGGAAGACTCCTCTAAAATCCTATGGAGTCAGGAATCACTGACCAAGCAGTTTCCTTCCCAAACAAGGAGAGCAGTAGAGAAAGAAACAGGTGGCTTGGAGGAAAGAGGCGGGGCCAGGCTTTACCACCGTGGACCTGCCAGCTCCCCTGTGCTAGGCTGAGCCTGGGCCGGCTGCTTGGGCCAGAGCAGGCTGGGAAGCAGCTGGTGGAGCGTCAGGAAACGCGTCTTCCTAGGTCTATAACAGCAAGTGTCAGTGAGTCTAATTTCTACCTTGAACGGAGACGAGCCCGACAGCATGGATGCTCTGTGTTTCTGGGTTTTTAATCCCCTTGTTGATTACCATCCACACAACACAGTTCCCAGTTTTTGTTGTCTTTTTAAAATTGAAAATATTTTAGCTCTGTTTATGCCAACAGGAATACACTCTTCATTTTAGTGAACAATCTGGTTCTTCCTTTTAGTTGCAGTTTGTTTGTGCTTTGAACATTCTTTTCTCTACATATGGCTTGTTTTGCGTGAGCACATGATTTCTCATTAGCTATGTTTTCTATAAAGAGAGCTTAATTTTTTCTAAGTCAACTTGTATAGGTACTTCAAACCCATATATTTCAAATTTCAGATTTCTCAATATTTTTCCTTCTCTTTCTTCTTCCGCTTCCTCTTCTTATTGATTAACAACACAAGTATCTTCTATGTCCTTACTGCCTGGCTGTCCACCATTCATCTTCTGGATGTATGTCTTCTTCTTTTGTCCAGAGTGAGAAACTGTTTCTAGTCTCTGTACCCAGAGGTACTTCACATTGTCAGATATGCACAATCAATCTTGCACTTAAACCTTTGTGAAGAAACACAGCAGATGGATAATGGGAACACGGTTGCCATTCGGGCTCTGGTCCATTCGTGAGTGGCCTCCGCAGCCATGACTCTGGTGGTAAAGGAGGAAAATTATAAAGCTGATTTCGAAGGCACTCTGACAGTTCCATGCCTGCTGTTTCTGTCTTCCTCCCCATTTGACCTAAACAGTTGGCATTGGTTGGGGGGGGGGCGTGGAGGAATGGTATTTCTTCCTTATAATAAAATTAAACAAGACACTCAGCAGGTTTTCAACTGCTCAGGGATTTATCCAAATGAAGTGACTAGTTCCAGTTGAACAACTAGGGCTTCCATGTCACAAAACAGCTCTTGGCTATACCTAGAGTTCACTTTGTCTAGCCTACATGCTCACATATTAGTGGAATACCACTTACTCCTCATTGAAACTTTGGGTTCCTTCTGTATTAGAACCTTCCCTGACCTTTGCTGAACATCACAAAGAAACCAAATGCTAACCTCTGTTTGTCTCAAATTTTCTCCTATTAATGCTTGGTCCAAGTCTACATTTCCAGCCAGTCTTTCATTTAAAAACACAATCTCATTCAAAACCTGCCTGGTAACTTTATCACTGGGGTAACTGTTACCCATGAGGCAGGGCTGACCTGGGTCCTTGTAGCACTTGACATCATCTTTTGGACGGGTTACAGAGCCTTTTGAGGGAGTTGTTAGAAGCAGGCTCACCCTGCAATGCAGAACCGGTCACAGAAGAAAATTAGTGCATTTATCTGTCAGCATTAGACTAGATTTTCAATCCAGTTCACTAGTCACAGGGTCTGGTTTTCTCTTCCTCTGGGAGATGAAACCGATATGCTGGTAGGTAGTAAAGGTGTCAGTTATAAATTGAACCGTTGGAGCACGCACACACAAAAAATAGACGAGAAGACTTTAAGGCCATAAATTTAGTTCAAGGCAAAGAATTTCCCTAAAAATAGTCCAGCTTGTTAAAACACTGTAGGAAGAATGTATGTCAGGTAGCCGTTGGTGTTATCAGAATCAGTCACATATTTTTTTATAAGGAACCAGTGTTTGCAATTCTTGCTCTACTGTGCTATTCACTTTAATTGCTTAAGGGGGAAGAAAAATCTTGCTGATTCTGGTGATAAACAAGTAAATAACTTGATTGTTCCCTCTTCACTGTCTCATGCATGTGTGAGGCTGCAGCAAATCTAAGTTGCAAAAAGAAGGGACAGGTTTGGCAGACGCCATCAAGCTTTGCCTCATGCCCCACTTACTGTTTACCTACCATTTAACTAAGTGGGGCTCCACCCCCGACTCGGAAGAAGCATGTGGCCCTTTTCTGAACTCAGTGAGTGATCTTGCCCTAAAATGGTTGTTTCCTAACTTCAGTTCTACGGTAAAAGAATCCAGGTGGAAGCCCCAAAGTCCAACCTGCTAATGACCCATTACTGAAACACAGCAGAAACTAGAACAGCAAAAACAGTTAGTGTCACATGACTCCCATACTGTCTACCAGCAGGGCCCCCATGCCCACTCAGTTCAATAAATGCTGAGTGTGTCTTGACCCTGAAGCACTGCACTGAGTTGTGTGGATTACAGATCCAACCCCTTGACTCAGAGAGCTCATAATTTAGGTTGAGAGGTCATATCCAACAACTCACCACGGAATAAACCAGAGTCAAATAAGAATTTGATGGGGGCAAGCATCAATGCCATATCATGTGAGGTGCAAGAGAAAGAGTTGATACTATGCCGTGGGAGGTACATAGTTTAATTCATTTTTTATTTAAACCTTTATATATATGAACTACTATATGCCAGGTATCAATACTATACTAGACATCAGAGACTTTTTTTTTTTTAAATCTTGTCTTCATGGAGTTATTTCCTCTTTAGGATAACAGAAATAGCTATACTCTATATCCAGGCTCTTTCCTTGTCACTACATTATGTCTTCTCAGAGGAGGGCCCCATCTTAGTCACCTTTGTGTTGCTAGAAAAGCACCTGATAGAGAGTGGTGCTCGCTCAATACATGTGGTTTAAAGGAAAGGATGAATATCAATTGTGATAAAATGTGTGATAGCTTTTCTAAAAGGCTCTATATTTTTCTGGATGATGGGAAAGATGTTGAAAACAGAGATGTGAAAAATGTCTCCTAAGTTTCCAAGCAGGCACATGATGGGTAGGGTGCTGTAAACAGGTGCAGAGAATACAGAAGAGAACTAATCTGGGGAAAGGGAAAGGTGATAATGTTAAACTGGACATGGGACAAGTTGCGTTGGAGTTACCAGCTGCAAGACTCAGTTGATGTCTCATGGGCACTTTAAAGAGCTGGTTGGGAGTTCAGGAAACAACTTGGAGCTAATTCATCTGTATGTTGAGAACATGTAGATTATGAGGAGCATCAAGGACTAAACTTAATAAGAGTTTACTGAGCACCTACTATCTTTGAAGAACTGTAAGATTACACATTTGCTTAAGGAAATAATCCTTAGACTCAAAATATTTAAAGTCTAGCAGAAGGCACAGATCCACTAGCTCCTAAATGTGTTGAAGACTAGTATGCAAGAGCTGGTGGAGGGTGAAAAATCAGCATAAAGCCATAGCATAAAAAAGCGGCTAACCATGGGGGTCCTGGACTCACTCTCTGGGCTTGAATCTGGGAGTCTGGCACTTATGATATGTGTGCCCGTTGGTAAATTATATAATGTCCCTAGATTATTTGTTAAATGCAAAACAGTAGTATTTCCTTTTAGGATTCATATGAGGATTATATAAAATAACATAAAAAGAAATTCCTTAGTGGAGATTAATTGCTCAACTATTCGTTATTAGGGGAAGCAACATTATTAATGGGTGATTCAGTTTTCAATCTTCCCTTTTCATATGTCCTCAGCTAAGATTAAGATTTGCTTTCCACATTAATCAGAGATAAAAGGATAGTGATGTCATAACTGAAGAAATAAATACCAGTCACATCAGAGAAATGTATGATACCAGCTGTATTTTTGCAAACTGCTTCTGATTTCGGATTCGAAATTGAATAAAGAGGGCTTTCCTGGTGGCTCAGTGGTAAAGAATCTGCCTGCCAATGCAGGAGACACAGGTTCAGTCTCTGGGTCTGGGAAGATCCCACATGCCACAGAGCAGCCAAGCAAACCACTATGCCCCCACTGCCGGGCCTACGCTCTACAGCCTGGGAGCCACAGGAGAAGCAAGAATGAGAACCGTGCTGAGAAGCCTGTGCTGCAACGAAAAGTCGGTATAGCCAAAATAAATAAATAAAACTGTTTTTAAAAATTCAGTAAACAGAAACATCCAAGACATTTAAAAATTTGGTATGAAAGCACGAGAGTCCCAAACCATTAGCAACTGGAAAAAACAAAACAATAACACAAAGCACATCAAACTACAATATTGTTGCCACAAAACAAACAGCCCTAACAATCACTACAAAGTACTACACACATCAAAAGATAATTTTAACTTGGTGATAGGTGTGCATGCCACCCCATAACCTCTGTGTTTTATATCACTTTCTGCTTTGAACTTTGGTTGAACCTCATCCCTCTATTATGTGTAAATTCAATATTTATTAAACAAACCAAGTCAAATCACTGGAGACAATAGCAAAATTTTCTTGCTATTTTCCTAACTATTTTGTCCAGCTGGAGGGAGCACTGAAAGGTCTTTGGCACAGAGGACGAGGCCTGGAATTCTTGTAAGTGAATGTGTATGTGCAAAATGATGAACTTGGCCGAAGTAGTCTCATTTCAATGGGCTACCACATATAGGAAAAGGAAAAGTATACACATTTGTTAACAAGCACATTCTCCCATGTTACAGAGAGCTTTTGACACAGGATCAAGCTCTAACAAAAGAACGTCTAGTTTTCATGAGATGCCTTGGGAATTCTAGTTCCATTCCAAGTGGTACCTAAACAGCCTCACTCCTCAGAAGGAGCTGCCGAGGATCTGGGACCCACCTCCTTGCTGAGTCTGAGCTGACACACAGGCTAGTAAGACTCTTCTGTCTGGTAACCACTAAATCAGCCAACTTAGCCGAACTGGTTCTGAGTATAGTTGCAGCTAAGAGAATGAAGGAAAACAGGCATTACTGAAGGAGAGGGGATATTGTTTCCTAGGAGTGAATCAAATTGTTCAGGAGGAGGCATGGAATTCTAGAACATGGAGGAACCCTTAAACTCTAGAGCAGGGGATTTTTGAGGAGACAGTTTGTCTTTTTTTCAATTAAAGTTTTTGTTTGAATGGCTTTCTGAATTAAGAGATTAAGAGTTAAATGAGGTGGAAAATTCTTATAAGAGAAATTCCTTCTAGCGTTCTTTTTCAGGGATCAATCTACAGTTCCCTTCTTCCTCCCATATCTTACTGATCAATGAAGCCAAAGACTTAGTTTGTTGGTAAACTTACCTACAAGCTGAACGTTCTGCTACACACTTGACAAGACACAACAGAATACAGTGAGCTTTCCACATCATTACACTAGGCAACAATTCTATTAAAAATAAAAATTATTTGAGCATAAATTTTTTAAAATCTCTATTCTTCCTTTGAGAATGAGCAGTAGGGACATTCTTACATTTCCTTTCTGCAGCAAGTCAGAGTTTAGATCGTGTGGCTAGACTTCCACAGAGGCTTGCTGGGAATGAAATAATGGTCAAACTCCTTTGTTTAATGTGGTTGCCTCTTCCATGAAGTCTTCCAGGATGCTGTTGGAATTTTCCTTCTGCAATATTGCTCCAACTAATTGTTGATCTATTCTGTTATCTCACTTGGCTTGCCCGATGTCATTTACCCACAATCTAGTATATGTCAACTCTTTGACAAATGCTTAAGGTACAAGGCAAAGAGTTTAGACTAGTCCTCAAGAGGCTGAAAACATAAGCAGTCTCTACAGCATTTGCTGCTTTTCTTCCCAGCTCAGAAAATAATTCAGACTCAAATTTGGCATGAAAAATGAAATCCCTAACAGAGATCTAGACTTTCAATTATATAGTGAAAAAGAAAAGTGAAAGTGAAGTCACTCAGTCGTGTCCAACTCTTTGTGACCCCATGGACTGTAACCTACCAGGCTCCTCTGTCCATGGGATTTTCCAGGCAAGAGTACTAGAGTGGGTTGCCATTTCCTTCTCCAGGAGATCTTCCCAACCCAGGAATTGAACCAGGGTCTCCCTCATTGCAGGCAGATGCCTTACTGTCTGAGCCCCCAGGGAAGCTGGTAGTTATATAGTATAACTGTATACAATTATATAGTATAACTCGCTTATTACTGACTCATTTGGTTTAATGTTATTTCGTTTGTATATGTATTTACTTTTGTGAAATTGCATTTGATTATTTACTTGTGGAGACAAAGATGAATTCTAGGAGATTTTCACTTTTGGACAGTTGTGTGTGTGTGTGCGCACATGTATGTATTATTTTTTTTTTTTAGCATGCCCCTATAGGTAATTTGTTTCTTAATAAACAATTCATGATGATGATAAAAATGCAGATAAAAAAACACTGCTTGAGAAGGCTGTGCTACAATATTCTTGCTTACATCTCTCTGGTAGAATTTGAGATAACTTAAGAGTGAAATGACCCTTAAGAAAACGAGTTGCTACTGCAGAATGAGAATTATGTTTTTTCCAAATCATTTCCAATTAAACATCTTCAGGTCTAAGATCACCACCTGTACAAGGATATCAGAGCTATGCTATTTGGCTTCTTCTGATAATGAATTACGTCAGCATCCCTAGATTTCTTTCCTCCCATTTTCTTTGCTCAGAAAATCCTATTATTATTTTCTTTCCGTGTTGTATTTTCCCTGCAAATATAGTACACATTGTACTTAGATAAAAATCGAGATTGTCTCAGTCACATAACATACTAGCTATTGATATGTGCATTTGGGAAGCCATTTACCATTCCGTGACTCAGTTTCCCAACCTGAGAAATGAGGAGAGTATATTACTGCTGTCTATCTTGCAAGACTGCTGGGGGTAAACCACAGAGTGTTACACATGTACAATGCTGCCTTATTATTATTATAGTTAAGCTTTAAAGATTATTTTCTAGAGAACATAGTAAGTAAAGAAGCAAACGATACACAGAATGAAAAGTCTGTGTACTTAAAGTCTCTTTTAAATTGTTTCTGCTTCTACATATAACATACCCGCACTGTTATTTGGAGTTGCAGAAGTAATGATAATTAATAATAGTAATCAGTTTTTGAGCTCTTCTTATGAAGGAGAACAGTACTAAGTTCTTTGCATAGATTATTGCATTTAAGTTTTACCCTAGTACCCACTTCATAGCACTATTAGTATCTATTTTACAGAGGTGAAAACCATGACTTGGAGTGATTGAATCCTTTGTTCATGGACACACAGTGGATGTCAGCCCTGACAGTCTGAGTCTTAGTCCAGAGTCCAGAGTCTGAAGCACATTTTTAGGCGGTGAGGAAGCTGTAAGTCCAAGTTCTATCCTGAATTTGAAGTCGAGTTTCCCAAATGTATAGCACCGAGATCCTAAGGGAGGAGTCAGAGCTCACATCTTTAGGTCTCGTTTAATTGTTGGTGCACAAGAGTGCATGGAAAGAACAAAAACATAAGGGGTGCTCAGACCAGCACAGACTTCAGAAGGGACATGCAGCTGTGGCCAAGCACAGAAACAATGCCTCAGCTGAGTCCTGGTGTCAGAGGAGCTACCATGTCCCAACATCATGAAGAGTGCGATAATCAGCATGTTGTGGTTCCTAAGTGGGCAAGAGCAAATCAAGCTGCTCGGAAAGACAATATTAAATTAAAGTAACTATGAAGTTTAGAGAAAACTACGTAACACTTCAGGACCTTTAGCAATAATCTCTGCTACCCTCAAAAGTGCGTGTGTGGCACGTCGTGTCAGAGAAGGATGAGTGAGCATGTGTGGGGGTGGGATGATCTCCTCTCCCTGGGCACTTGACTGGCCTGTGTCTTCTCAGGATTGGACTCCACTGTGCCCTGAGCCCCCAGGCAGGTGGTTCCAGGGCTCCCCCATCGTACTGGGGATTCACTCGCTTTTTCTCACTTCTGTATGGAACACAGCAAAATTCACCTTTGAAGATGAGCATATATCTACCTGAAAGCAGCACCTAGGGGATCGTTGACTTTCTTAGAACCACTATAGCTTCAAATAAAGCCACTCTAAATCCACACTTTGCCTCAGCAATAAAGACACCTCTGAGCCTCCTCACTTTGACGGGGGATTAAGACTCAGTGCTGAGTTCAGGCTGGCATAACGAGCCCACAAACATCCTCAGAACAGAACGGAGGAAGACACAGGTGAAACAAATCAAACAGAACAATCAGGGGTGAATTTTCAGTGTGGCCCAGATGGAGATTTCCTGGCGGGATTTCCATTAACGTGAATGGGAGTTGTACCACTAAATCCTTACACACTGTGCGGAAAATGTGCCTCTAAGTGCTCGGCAGCATTATGCCTGATGGAACAAAAACACAAACTACCCAGACCAGGCAAAGTGCTCCTGGGGTCAAGGTACCAAGATTCATGGCAGAAGGTGTCTCAAGTCCTAACTGTCCAGGGTGAGACAAAATGGACCCCCCACTCATCTGGATACTGGACGCCGGAAATAGGGCCCTCCACAACCTGCCCGGCAATGCTTCTCACTCTCCTTGACACAGACTGTGCTTGTGAGTTGATCTAGCGTTCCACACAAATGGCCTGTGTTTGCTAAAATGGTTTCCCTCCCGCTCTGATTACCTGAAATTTCAGTAAACCGAAGCATTGCATCAGGCCCACTGGAACCAGAAACTTAGAGGACGATAGTGCATGATTCGTTTTGATGTGGTTTTATGGCCTCCGCAAAGTAAATGTTGCAAAGGACTCTTACCCTAGGATCAAAGAAAATAGTCAAGAAATCACTTAGCTGCCTGCTTTCACAGAGCAATTTCCTTTCCATATTATCTACAGGGTATCTCTGAAACTCAAGTCTGATCACGTTGCTTTCCTTCTCAAAAATCTTCACTGGTTCCTCTTTTCCTCTAAAATAAGGTTTAGGCTTTCCATAAACTCATTTTCCTTTCCATCTGCCTCTACATTTCTCCATGTGTTCTATCTTCCAAGTGTATTTCTTTACTTGCCATTCCTCTAGACAAAGCCACCTCTGATTAAACTTTCTTCTATCATCCAGGCTTCCCTTGTAGCTCAGGTGGTAAAGAATGTGCCTGCAATGTGGGAGACCTGGGTTTGATCCCTGGGTTGAGAAGATTCCCTGGAGGAGGGCATGGCAACCCACTCTGGTGTTCTTGCCTGGAGAATCACCATGGATGGAGGAGCCTGGTGGGCTACAGTCCATGGAGTTGCAAAGAGTCAGACATGACTGAGTGACTAACACTTTCACTTTTTCTGTTGACCAGAATAGTAATCCTTGTCCTCTTCAAAGTCAAGGTCATATATTTCATTTTCTCTTTTAAACATTTCTCATACCAACAAGTTTCTCCACTATGGTATCACTAAAACTGCATTATAGAATTCATTGAATTCTGCTTTTAGGTGCCTTAATTTCTAAAATACTTTGTTTTCAATTTTTCTGTTTCCATAACTATATTGCAAATGCCACTGAAAAGTTCTCCAAATCTTTGTATCTCTCACAATACCTTGCTTATAGTCATATATTAATAAATATCTAATTGCTTACATTTGGTGGAGAAGGCAATGGCACGCTGCTCCAGTACTCTTGCCTGGAAAATCCCATGGATGGAGGAGCCTGGTGGGCTGCAGTCCATGGGGTCGCTAAGAGTCAGACACGACTGAGTGACTTCACTTTCACTTTTCACTTTTCATGCATTAGAGAAGGAAATGGCAACCCACCCCAGTGTTCTTGCCTGGAGAATCCCAGGGATGGGGGAGCCTGGTGGGCTGCCGTCTATGGGGTCGCACAGAGTTGGACACGACTGAAGCCACTTAGCAGCAGCAGAATAGGTTAAAAGAAGAAGCATGGCTCCGCAGAAGAGTACAGGCTTTGGGACTTGGCATCCTTCAGTTTGGGGCTTCAGCCTTTCTTATCTGTGTGAATTAGCGCAAGTTATTTAAATCCTCAGAACTTCATTTTCCTCCTTGGGCAGGTTCCTTGAACTCTACTGACCCTCAGTTGCTTCTTAATTTTACACCAATATATTACTACTTACCTGGCAGGGCTATTTTAAGGATTAGAAATATTGTATTCAAAAGTACTTGGCCAACACACAGTAGACACTCGAAGCATGGTGGTTATCAATAGATTCCTTAAAGGGCTTTCTTGTAGAGATACAATAACCTGTTCAAACACTTGTCTTGCTGGTGGTGGAAATACAAGGCATGCTAACAAGCAAATAGTGGAAACACTTAAGGGCTGAGAGCCATGAGCTCTTACAGGGTCCTGCAAGCTCCTGTGAGGTGGCCATCCGTCCAACCCACTGGTCATGGGATAAAAGGGATGCTGTGAGTTCTCAGCTGTGTCAGTGGTATTAAGCATGGGGATCTGGCCAAGCTGCTAATCTTCTTGCCTAAATTTCCTCCTGCTTATTTTGTATCCTGAGATCACCTCCCTTGACTGGGTGATTTGACTAATGTACAATTGAGCTTCCAGCCCCTGGGTTATATATATAAAAGCCAAAGGTATTGCAATTCATTTCAAGGCTCCTGTATCTGCCAGGAGACTCAAAGAAGTGGTGTTCCTTCCCTCTGTCACCCACTCTCCTTGTAATATTTAGTTTCTTTCAGTTGCTTCATCAGAAGAAATACTGAGTTCTCCATTACCCTGGCTCACTTTCCCACTGACGAGGGTGATGTTAACATCGAATCCTGAATCACGGCTAGATCAATATTATAGCAGCTGTGAGAGAAGGGCGCTAGCCCTAGAACACAAACACACTTTCTTTTCCAGAAAGACTGTAGTTCCCCTAGTGTTAACTTCCCCTTGTTCCCCTCCATGCCCCCCACCCCCGCCCCTCCTGCCACCAGCACGACCCAGATCACATTAGAGTCCCAGAGCACAGCGAACAGTTCTCGTCTATCCGTCACCAAGGAGGCAGACGGGACAGGGGGAACAACAAGTCATTTGTACCTGATGAGGAGGACACTCCTGGGAAACAAACAGATGAGCCACCCCATGAATCTGAGCCTTTCTCCGAGGTAAACAGAACTGCATGAGAAACCACCAATTATCTCCAGCATCGCCCTTGCCTCTCTCACTGCCCTTCTGGCAGCCGGGTGGGGGACATGAAACTGTAGCTTAGACCAATATCTGATTCTGAGAAAGTTAACCCTCGCAAAGGTGATTTTCTTTTCCCTTCATCTCTTGGAGTTGAATAACCATCCATTTCTCTTAGCTTTTGTCACTTATATTCTAATTTGAGAAGTATATGTTCATAGGAAAGTGACAGGACACGTTTTCAGAGTCTGACCTAGTGTTTGGGTAGGGAGTGTCAATTACTAAATTTCCAAATTAGTGCAGAGTGAAGTGGGAGTAGAAGATACACTTCAAAACATTTTAAAGATACTTCTAAACAATATCTAAACAAAACAAACAGCTACTTTCATGAAATATTGCAAGGCAGTTGGAATATTGTCTCACTCTCCCAAAAGCATTCTATGACATTCGGTGGGGAATCAGATTAAGTTACCACAAACCTCTGTAGTTTGTTGTGGATAATTTTATTACCTCCTAATTCCACAGATTGCAATGGTGAATATTAAGTAATATTGATGATGACTGAAGAGCTGCGTTTGCAGGTCAGGCACCCTGCCCTAAAGGTTAGAAAACACACACTGGACAGTGTTATAGAAAAATGATATCCGTGATATCGTAAAACAAAAGTCAGAAGGTAAGTAAAACAAGAGGTGAGGATTCATAGACAGACTTTTAAAAAAGACAAAGTTGGTATACCAATGTAGCATAAAGCTCAATTTCTGACACTTTAAAATATGTTGTTGTTGAGTCACTAAATCATGTCCCACTTTTTTGCAACTCTATGGACTGTAATCCATGAGGCTCCTCTGTCCATGGGATTTCCCAGGCAAGAATACTGGAGTGAGTTGCCATTTCCTTCTCCAGGGCATCTTCCCAACCCAGGGATCGAACCTGGGTCTCCTGCATTGCAGGCAGATTCTTTACTGTTTGAACCACCAGGGAAGCCTTTAAAATATGTATTCTTTTCCAAAATACGAAATCCATGCTTGAATTTTGCAGAACTTGGGAAACCATAACACAATTCAAGGGACTATTTTTATCCTCCATTGCATAGTGTTCACCCATACCACTGGAAAATTATAAGTTATAAAATTTTTTTATTCCATGTCAACCTGAATTACTGGTCTAAAATTTACCCAAAAGCATAACACAGAGTCCATCCCTTTATGCCCACTCTCCTGAAGCCAAACAGATGACGTGTTTTTCTTCATTAGGGGTTGTCATCTGGTTTTCCCTATCCCAGGAAAGATGATGATGGAAAGATTAGGGCATATGAGTCCAGTTAATACAAAACAGGGCAAATCCCTTAGGACAACCACCAAGAAAGATGAAAAATAGACATCAGCCAGCCACTTCTAATGGAAGATGGTGAACTGCTCCTGTTTGTCTTTCTTTTTTAAAATGTCTCCTTTATATGTGAATGTATCTGAAATGGATCTTTCCACATGTGTGCATGCTAAGTTGCTTCAGTCATGTCCCACTCTTTGCGACCTGCACACTGTAGCCCATGAAGATCCTCTGTCCATGGGATTCTTCAAGCAAGAACACTGAAGTGGGCTGCCATTTCCTTCTCCAGGGGATCCTCCTGACCCAGGGATCAAACCTGCATCTTTCATGTCTCCTGTATTGGCAGGCAGGTTTTTTTTTTTTTTTTTTTTCTTTGAAAAGCCATTAATAATTACATGATACCTCCAATCACCTGTAAGATATTAAGACCAACAAAATGAAGAAGAAAGGGAGAATGAACTAACTGTTATTAGGCATCTGCTTTATGTGAGGTCCTGAGCTTGGTGTATATCATTTTACCTAATTTGCCTAACATTTCTTCAAGTGAAGCATTGTTTTATGCAAGGAAACTGAGGCACAGGAAAGTTAAGTAACTTGCTTTCTCAGGTTTCTCTGTTTTTAAAAGTTTTAGAAAACTCAGGGAAATTAGAAACTTTAACAAAAAGACATCATTTAGGATTTTTGGATTCCTGATGATCCTTCCAACCAATGATTTGAAAGCTCATCTTGGGGTCTCTCAGAAAATCAAATGTAAGTTCTTCTTAAGCTTTCAAAAACATGAATGTCAGGAGTTCTAAAGAGGACGTCACTGGGTTCGAGCATTTTCAATACACACAGAACAGGATATGAAAAAGTGAATTCATATGAGATTCACATGAGAAAGTGAATCATCTACACCTTCTTAGGTGTGTCTAGAGTCCAGATGAGAAACATCCAGGAGAATGAATACGACAATCAATTTTATAAGATTCTTCCCATGAATACACTGCAGAAAAGAGCGAGAGAAAAATCACCACTGAAGAACAAAGAAGAATTGGTGCCAGAAGAAAAATTTCAGACCTGGAGTCAAGAAAATTGGGCTCAAGTCCAAATTGCCATGTGATCTCAGGCAAAGCACTCTGCTTCCATGAGCCTCAGTTTTCTCGTCTATGAGAAAGGGAATTGGTTTTGGGAGGTCACTGCCAAGGTTCCTTCCAATTCCAACATAGTATTACCTCTTGGCAGAAAGCGAAGCAGAACTAAAGAGTCTCTTGATGAGGGTGAAAGAGAGTGAAAAAGCTAGCTTAAAAATCAGCATTCAGAAAATTAAGATCACGGCATCCGGTCCCATCACTTCACAGTAAATAGATGGGGAAAAAGTGGAAACAGTGACAGGTTTCTTTTCTCAGGCTCCAAAATCACTGTGGATGGTGACTGCAGCCATGAAATTAAAAGATTCTCCTTGGAAGGAAAGCTGTGACAGACCTAGACAGCATATTAAAAAGCAGAGACATCACTTTGCCAACAAAAGTCCATATAGTCAAAGCTATGGTTTTCCCAGTAGTCATGTATGAATGTGAGAGTTGGACTATAAAGAAGGCTGAGCACTGAAGAATTAGTTCTTTTGAATTGTGGTGCTAGAAAAGATTCTTGAGAGTCCCTTGGACTGAAAGGAGATCCAACCAGTTCATCCTAAGGAAACTGACCCTGAATACTCATTGGAAGGACTGATACTGAAGCTCCAATATATTGGTCACCTGATGTGAAGAGCCAGCTCAATGTAAAAGACCCTGATGCTAGAAAAAAAAACTGAGGGCAGGAGAAGGGGGCAACTGAGGATGAGATGGTTGGATGGCCTCCCAACTCAATGGACATGAGTGTAAGCAAACTTTGGGAGATAGTGACAGACAGGGAAGCCTGATGTGCTGAAGTCCTTGGGGTTACGTAGAATCAGACAAGACTTGGCAACTGAACAGAAACAACAGTTACCTCTGGAGAGGTAAAAACCATATCCCGCTTAGCTGTTTCTGCCACAATGATTTAGGGCAGCTGTTCTCAATATTTAGGGTACATCAGAATCACCTGGAGGACATTTTCAAACTTAGATTTCTGGGCCTTGCCCCCAGAATTTCTGAAAC
Source organism: Madoqua kirkii (assembly GCA_006408675.1). NCBI lineage: Eukaryota > Metazoa > Chordata > Mammalia > Artiodactyla > Bovidae > Madoqua > Madoqua kirkii. The sequence goes on along the minus strand of SJYC01086755.1, from coordinate 12,746 downwards.
AGTAGGCCCATGTGGGGCCTCAGAATTTACATATCCAGTCTCTTCTCAGGATATGTTGATGCTACCAGTCCAGGAACCACACTTTGAGAACCTCTGGCTGATGAATTTAAAGCTTTGTGAAAAGAAGAGAGGCGAAATGCAAAGAAGAAAAGGAAAGATATAAGCATCTGAATGCAGAGTTCCAGAGAATAGCAAGAAGAGATAAGAAAGCCTTCCTTAGCAATCAATGCAAAGAAATAGAGGAAAACAACAGAATGACAAAGACTAGAGATCTCTTCAAGAAAATTAGAGATACCAAGGGAACAGTTCATGCAAAGATGGGCTCGATAAAGAACAGAAATGGTAAGGACCTAACAGAAGCAGAAGATATTAAGAAGAGGTGGCAAGAATACACAGAAGAACTGTACAAAAAACAATCTTTACCACCCAGTTAATCACAATGGTGTGATCACTTACCTAGAATCAGAAATCCTGGAATGTGAAGTCAAGTGGGCCTTAGAAAGCATCACTATGAACAAAGCTAGTGGAAGTGATGGAATTTCAGTGGAGCTGTTTCAAATCCTGAAAGATGACGCTGTGAAAGTGCTGTACTTAATATGCCAGCAAATTTGGAAAACTCAGCAGTGGCCACAGGACTGGAAAAGGTCAGTTTTCATTCCAATTTCAAAGAAAGGCAATGCCAAAGAATGCTCATACTACTGCACAATTGCACTCATCTCACATGCCAGTAAAGTAATGCTCAAAATTCTCCAAGCCGGTCTTCAGCAATATGTGAACTATGAACTTCCCGATGTTCAAGCTGGTTTTAGAAAAGGCAGAGGAATCAGAGATCAAATTGCCAACATCTGCTGGATCATGGAAAAAGCAAGAGTGTTCCAGAAAAACATCTATTTCTGCTTTATTGACTACGCCAAAGCCTTTGACTGTGTGGATCACAATAAACTGTGGAAAATTCTGAAAGAGATAGGAATACCAGACCACCTGACCTGTCTCTTGAGAAATCTGTATGCAAGTCAGGAAGCAACAGTCAGAACTGGACATGAAACAACAGACTAGTTCCAAATAGAAGGAGTACGTCAAGGCTGTATATTGTCACCCTGCTTATTTAACTTATATGCAGAGTACATCATGAGAAACACTGGACTGGAAGAAACACAAGCTGGAATCAAGATTGCTGGGAGAAATATCAATAACCTATCTAACTGCAGTTTTAGGATAATATAAAATGTTCTAAAACATATGAGATTGGATGACAGTCCTGGGGAGACTCCTCTGACTGGGAAGAGACATGTTTTCCTATGTCCTAGAAAGGTATCCTATGAAAGGTAGGTGGCTTTCTCTTGCACATATCTTTCTGGACCTATACTATTATTCTGAGATTGTTGAAAACAGACAAAATCACATTCTCGCAGAGGTCAGAAGGATGTCTTCAGACAGTTGACTGGGTCAGGTTTCTGAAATGTGGAAGATATAAACCAAATCTTTCCTTCTCCAGGCTCTGATCTATGCCAATGAGCTATATTCCTGAAATCAGTATAACATAGTGTAGTCAGACTGCCCAGTTTTTATTCCCTAATACTTAGCAGCTGCTCAACTTTTACCTTCCCATGCCTCTTTAAAATGCAAATATTAAAAATGAGAATGCTAGCTTCATAGCATCATCCTGAGGATTAAATAATATATGTCAAGTGCTTAGAATGTGTGGCACATATTAAGTGCTCAATAAAAAGCTCCATTGTTATTTCACTTGTTGCCAGAGGTATAACCTTAACCTCTCTACTTGCCTTTTCTTAAAAATTACACAAGCAAGAAATATTGTATTCAATGCAGACAACTTGAAGGAGGTGCTGCCCATACATTTCTCTAAGTCAAGCTGCTATTACAAAGGCTACATGCTTAGTCACACTTTGGTTTCTGGGATGTGGCAGTTCTTTGGACAATTGCTTTGATTAAATTTTACTTTGGCCTTAGCCACGCACTGAGAGGCACCATGAGAAGTAATTAAGTGAAACATACTATCTGAGGTGCAGATGGGAAAAGTCTTTATCATCACACCTTTCCCTTTATGAAGACCTACTGGAGGAATTTCTCCTGCACAAGGTCTTATTGTCATACCTGAGTCTAGTAAGCTCAGAGCTAAATCTATTCCTGCCTTTAGTACTAGACAGGACATCATGGCATATGTTGACCTTTGTCTTGGTTTTATTTCCATATCCATATCTTCTTTCTATCTTGATTTGCCCATTTTTTTGTTTTATCCTTTGGAATTACATGTATTTTGTAAACATTTTCAAATATACATTGGAAAGAGGGTAAAATGAATAAATAAAAATCAGAGGAGGCTACAGAGCATTATCATATTTCAATAATACAGTCTGGTGAGACAATATCCTTTTAACTTGATTTATAGTTTATCCTTAAGACAGAACATGTTTTCATTCAATACATGTTTTAATAATTATTCTTCCATACCTTTCCTTAAGGAGAACTTTTGGAAGATTATAGATTTAAAGCTCTGAAATACTTAGCAGAAAGAAGATTTCATAATACAGCACACACATCACAAAGAAAACATAAATCCCTTCCCGTCTCCGGAAAGTCGCCTATGGCTTGGTGGTGCATGGCCTGTGTTCTTGCCAGCTGGGAAAGAAGGAATAACTATGAGTCCTGGGACCAATGTGGGAGGGGGAGATGATCTAAGGAAACTTGAGTGGTAACCATCTTTATAAAGTGAAACATTCTTTTGCAATGTGAATGTAAACCTTCCCTACAGACTGCCATGTTAAAACAGCTTTTAGTGTCTAGGATTTTGTACCTCAGCTTTTCTTAAAGTCAGACTCACCATTATAAGTAAGTCAAATACAGAAGCCCCAGCCCTCTGGGTGATGGCAAAATTTCTTTCTGCATGGATGTTGAATCATGCATGGTATGATTAAACACCATCAGTGAAGCAATAACCCCTCTGGGAATTATGAGGACAAAACCTTTTAGTGAGCTCTCAGATTCTCCCATCTAACCTGGATACACACAGGCCCCTGCGCTGAGTGGTGCAGAGCCCCTCGCAGCTGCTAGGAACTGGGCAGCCCTGTGCCCTCTTCAGGCTCAGTCCCTGGCCCTGAAGTCCAGAGTGTGACAGTGCGGTTGGGCACCAAGCCAGTATTCACCGAGGGCCCTGCACTGGAAGACTCTGCAGGGACCAAGCAGGGGCCTGGCTCCTGAGCCCTCCTCTCTCCGAAAAGTACATTTTACTGTCTTCTGATTTTGTAGGTGGGTGGCTTCCTGGGAACTCTTCCCCCCTCTCTCTTTGCTAAATTTCTCATCTTTCTGGATCAGTATCTCCCTACGCATTAGTTTTACATAAGCTTTACTTTCCAGTTCATCCACTACACTCCCCTTGTTTCTCACAAAAGAGCAAGAATGACCTTTTCATTTTCAGAGGGCTCAGTCTGATTTTGAGGGGAAAAAACTGGACTATCTCCAAAAGATGACTCTGATTTTTAAATTCTTATTGTGCTCCGAGATTTTTTAAATTAAAAAGTACAGCTAAAATGTTTATGTTTTCTAGTGATCAATCCTAGGTTCACTAATACTAACCACGTGTGTCTTGAAAATTGCAACATGAAGTGTCTAGAGCCACTTATTTTTTTTCCTTTTATTGGGCTGTTACTTATATGCTGTAAAACTCAAGGTAGTTCAAAGAGTTTTGAAAACTCTGAGCACCCAGGTTATCAAGCCAAGATATAGAACTTTTCCATCATCCAGAAAATTCCATCCTGCCCCTTTATAGTCAGCCAGTGTCCCCATGCCCACAGTTAAGCACTAACATCACAGATGAATTTTGTAGGTTCTTGAACTTTAAATAAATGAGATCATAAGATATGTACACTTAAGTGAATGGTTTCTTTCACTCAGAAAAATGCCTTTAAGGTGTATCTGTACTAATGATGGATTTTTTATTTCTGTTTAATTCCTTTTAAGTGCTTTTTAAGTGCTCTATTGTATGAATATCTTGCCTTTTGTTTCTTCACTCTTCTGTTAACAGATATTCCTAATTTGGAGTGATTCTAAGTAATGCTATTATGAACATTCTTATAATGACTTTTTTGGTGGCCAAGTGCTCTCATTTTTCTAAGGTGTATATGTAGGAGTGGAAAAATTAAGTTTCTATGAAATATTCTTGCTGAAAAATATTTCAATTAAGTTTAATCAGACCTATAAGCAAAATTTTCCTTTCACAGGAAACAGAGAATAGAAGAAAAAGTTAAACCGTCACCAAAAATAATGACATTCTACAGGACAATTAGCCTGTAATTATGTTAAAAAAGATGTATGTTGGTAGAGGGAGTAGACAGGTGCTACTGGTTTGGATTACAAGGAATTTAAGAATCATAACAGCTAAATGTAATGTAGTCTTGATTGGATCCTGGTTTAACAAATCCAGCTATAAACTATATATGTCGTAAATTGAGTATGAATTGTGTTTTAGGCACTATTAGGAAATATTTGTTAATTACATTAGTAGAGATATTGTTGTGGTTATCCTAAAATATTCATATTTTTATAAATGCATATTAAATGTTTAGAAGAGAAATGTCATGGTGTCTGAAGTTTATTTCAAGAGAATTCATAAATAAAATGTATGCAGCAAGTATGGCAAATGTTAAAAGTTTAAATCTAAGTGATGCGTAGGTGGATGTGTAGTATATGGTTCTCTCTTATTTATCTCTGAAAATCTTCATAATAAAAAGACAAAATTATTCTTGATGAGTAACAATGACTTAATTTTTTATTTCCATCTTGTTTTAATTCATAGAACATAGGTCCTTTTACTTCTTCACTACATTGCTCCAAGTTTAACTTTGGATAGCAAAATAGAGAGCCACCGGGGCTCTAATAACATCTTAAAGTAAGTTTGCATTTAACAAATGCACAATTTAAAATATTATCAGCAAAACTGACAGTTCCTAGAGTAGATCATTATCCAGTGTGCTGGAGCACAGACATGGTGATAAATTTAGATTTCAATTCATATAGCTAGCCCTTTGCAAAAGCTGCAGGAATTTCAACCATTAAGGATTTTCAAGCCATCTCTGTCTGTCTCTCCAACATGTTGCAACACAACTGAAAGTTTATTTTACATGAGCAATTTCTGTTCACAGTTTTATAATTATGAGTATCAAACGGAGTTTCTCCTTCTACCACCCCAGTGATTCATAGCGTTCTTGGGGCTAAGTTAAACTTTGCTTTGTCTGGTTAAATGATCGGAAGTTTTGCACGAACAGATCACAACTTCTTTCTTCCTCATTTACAAACGAAGTCCCCCTTAGAGTGGTATTGATGCAGGTCTGCTGTCTTCATCATCTGATTTGCCCTCTTCTTAAATGTTTTATCACTGTTTCACTATCTCCTACTATTGATATTTTAAATTCAGAGAACCTCATGGCTAAATACAGAATAACTCTTTTCCGTACAGTGCCTTCCTAATGTTTGTTGAAGAAAGGCCTTTACTGAGAATTAAAACAATGGGGACATGGAGTAAGAGCATGATTTCAAGTAAACACTTGTTAGGGTTCAGACCTTATGCATATGCCTCTGGTGAAGACGGCAGGGTATGGAAGAGGAATATGTAGTAGAAAGGATGAAGCCAGGATTCAAAGGATACAAACTACTACATGGCTTTTTCATTAGCTGCTGTATGACCTTGGGCAAGCCATTTAACATTTCCAAGTCTCAGTTTCCTCATCTGCTCAGTGAGAAGTTGGGAGCAAATGATCTCCAAGAACATAAAAGTTCTAACATTTAATATTTAACAGCTCAAAGTGAGCAGGTCTGCTGGATTTCTCTGAACATCAAAAAGTCCATTAACAATCTGGGGAACTTAGGGAGCAAGACTATGTCAAGTCAGATGCTTTTTTGCTGAAGCACAAGCGGTAAAAATGGGACCAATGAAATTCACATTTAGATGTGTCATCAGAGCTGCAGCAGCATTCCTCCGTAAGACTGCTTTTATCTTTCTTCTATTTGTTTTCAGTAATGCTCTTTCATTGTCTTTAATTTCCCCCAATTATTATTATTTTTTTTTTTACTAGAAACAGACACAACAGATTAAGGATGTAAAGTTGAATAGCAAAGAGCATTAGTCAAAACAGACTTTTGAAACGGCACACAATAGTCCCCCAAGGTGGTTTGTTTTATCCCCTTTCAGAGCTGGGCTTCTCCCTCACTCCACCTTTCCTGTCTTAGTCAGGTTTTGTACAGACCAACTCCCCTGGCTTGGACCAGGTAAGTTCAGCTGGAGGTGAAGCCCTCGTGAGATGATGGGAACAGAAGGGTCCACCCAGCCATGTGATAGGCTTCTTTTTAGTATCATTTAGAGTTCACGGTTTTCACCCCAGCAGATTTTCATAGGTTCCATCATTAAAAACTGAGATTTAACTACATTACAAAACATATTGGCAGGATGCTGGAAATGCTGTAAGTAATTTATCAGTTCATCCATTCTTATTTCTTCCAAATACTATCTTTGTTATTTTTAGCACAAAAGAAATCATATCTAACTGTTGATTTCAGTAGAGATGGAGTAAAAATGGGACCAAGTATGGCACTTAACCAAATTAAAAGAAAATATGTTAATTATCTTTGTATCACTATGTTGATGAATTATAGACAATATTTGATAGAGCTCAGTGCTGTGGGCCATGTACTTAATAGGAAAATGTCATTTGAATTAGGAGAAAGCAGACCAGTGAAGGCCTGAGGATGAGAAAATGTTTTCTCTATCCCAAAGCTGTACTGGCTGAAATAGATAATCCCTAAATTATCTCATTCAATTCAACCAATATGAAGCCAGTCCTTCTTATGAAGTGAGTATAATATAAAATAAGTGAGTCAAGTTCTTCTTCATATAGACTTCTCAGTCTGGAAGACATGGCTGAAGAAATTGGTTTCTTGGAATGTGAATTGCAGAGTCCCATGAGGATGTTATAATCAATGTAAGAAATGTTAGATCAAGCAAAACCTCTTCGTCTAGAATTCTCAGAGCTCTTTGGAAACCACACACTACAAACAACTTTGTTTCCATAGGAAAGGGGATTCTTTGTTTCAGCTCAGGACAAAAGCATGACGCACCACTGTTGTTGCACCCCGTCTATGAACTCCATTCTCTTGGCTGATGGAGTTTCTTCCCAGGAAGTTCCTCACTGTCTCCTACAAAGAGATCATCAATGGCCTGTCCTGAATTTGTGGTGGTATACAGCTGAAGTCCCTGTCTTAGGACCCTTGCCAAATAAGAACTATTCATGAGTTGGTATCTATAAGTCAGGGACTTTCTTTATACAATATTTCATATTGAATAATGATGTTCAGAGTATAAACTGAATTAGAAATGTTTTGACTGTTGATGTATAGTCATGTTACAAATGCTCCAGAGCACAACTTTATGAAAGTGTTCTGGTTTTCTGTTCTTCCAAGTATATCTCTCAAAATCCTACTCAAGAGGATAGAACAGGTCATTCTGGGGACACGTGGGAGGGATTGAAAGATAAAGAGTGCCTCTAGAATGTCATAAAGTGTGACAGGGAGATAGGAAGGGTGCCAAGCTGAAACTGCTGAAGTAATTTACCACCTTGTAATGCAACTGACTGACATTAAGGGCAACTCTGAGGGTTTGTGTAGGTACAGTTCTTTAGTACCAATCATCATAATAACTAACATTGCCACAGTGCTTACAAGCTAATGAAATACTAGCACATTTGTTATCTCATTTAATCCTCATAATAGTCCAGTGAAGTGACTTCTTATTACTATTCTCAGTTGACAGATGAAAATTTGAGGCTTAGAAAGACTAAGCAATTTGTCCCAGATTTTCCCAAGAAGGAAGGAAACCTAAGATCCAAACCCAGGTTTTCTAAGTTTAAAGCCCTTTTACCTGCATGGCCTCAGTGTTCACTCATGGATATTTACCCCACAGTCTTCATCAAGGGTCTACTGCTGAGGGCATGTCACTGTCCTAGATCTTTGGGTAGAGGTTTATAAGAAGAATATCCTTGGGGAATTTTTTTTAACTTTTTATTTTGAAAAATTACAGATTCGTGGGAAGTTGCAAAAAAAAGAAAAAACATAGCCCAGGGAACTTTTGCTCAAATTGACAAAATAAAGCTCACCCATCCATGTCTAGGGTACTTCCCAGGTGGCTGAATGGTAAAGAATCTGCCTGCCAACGCAAGAGAAGTGAGCTCAATCCCCTGGGTCAGGAAGATCCCCTGGAGTAGAAAATGGCAACCCACTCCAGTATCCTTGCCTGGGAAATTTCATGGAGAGAGGATCCTGGAGGGTTGCAGTCTATGGGGTCACACAGAGTTGGACATGGCTGAGCAACTGAGCACATAGACGCGTACATAGGTGTCTAAGGTACAGTGCAGAATGTGTTCTTGTTCTACGTTAATCAAGGAACTCTGGGAGATTTTATTGGGGGTGATCACAGTTGGGTAAACAGGCAAGTCTTCTGGGAAGAAGTGGCATTTGGAATGACCTAGCAAAGATGTATGATTTTTACAAGCTGCCAAGACCCAGATGTGGGAAGTGACTAGCATTCCAGAGGCAGACACTAACTAGGGCAAAGGTGCAGAGATGAGAAAGTGTAGAACAGGTGTGGAAAAACAACAAATGTCCAAGGAGGAGGAAAAAATTTATTTTTTTGTAATAAGTTCAAGTTCCAGGTTATTCTCTATGGTGCATTCTATTTAAAGGTCAACATGAATGGAGAGACATGGGCTTAGCTCCTTTTTTTGAACATCCACAGGATGGGCCCAAAACTGTCAGGGTGAAGAAAGTCATAGCTTTTTATTTCTCTGGTGCAATAATCCAAAAGAACTTTTTATTTGTAGAGTGATGAAGGCATTCTCAAAGTTTTCCTGAGAAAAGTAATGCAGTTAAGACCAAATAGATACTTAGAAAACTAAGAGAAAATGGGACTCCAGAAGGGTGGGTTTCCATTTCCTAATTCAAACAGATGTATTTTTCTCTTTTGACTTATCTCAGCCTTGTTGTAAACAGTTTAAATTTTTATAATAACTTATACAATTCAGCAATATAAATTAAAAATAAAACATTTGAGCAAAGGATATTCATTATAAGAACTATAAAGTTTTTTTTTCTGTTGCTTAGAATTCTAAGAGCAGTTACATGACACATTTCTCTATGTTCTCAATATCCATTTTTTGTTCTTTGTTTGAAAAAGTTGGTTTGTTTTTTTGCTTTCATGTATTAAATATATACTGGATCTTGTAGCTGGCAAGGTTTCCCTCTTTTCATTGGCTGCTAGAAATTGTAAAGCCAAATTTGTGCCTCACGTTTTAGAAACACATAAAATTTTCATGGCTTATATTGTGCATCTTCTGGCTCTGTAGTCATGACAAACGTTTCTCTCTCTGATTAATCTAAACTTAAGAAATACAGAAATGGTTCTAACTTACTTTTGAAGTCTTTCCCTTAAGAAAATTTGTAAGAGTGTTTTCAAGCAGGACAAATATAATTTCACTAAAAAAAAAGAACTTGGATTTTTCCTCTATGAAAAGCTCTGCATGAATTGAAAATGGCAAATTTCATTGTGTCCCTTTATAAAAAGAATCAATCTTTTGAATATTCAACATTTCCCCACTCACAGCTTTACCCCACCCCCAAATAAACTTCAATAAGTATTTGAGAAACGTGTTAATAATAAAGCCAGTCTTTTCAGGCATTTTTACACATACAGCATCACCACTGGGTTGACTGTCTTTAATCAAATATATTTAATATGTGTGTTATATAACACTGGTACTTAATAAATATGTGTTAGTTGAATTTAGTGGGCTTCCCTGATGGCTCAGTGGTAAAGAATCTGCCTGCAATGCGGGAGACGCCAGTTAGATCCTTGGGTCAGGAAGATCCCCTGGAGAAGAGAACAGCTACCCACTTCAGTATTCTTGCCTGGGAAATCCCATGGACAGAGGAGCCTGGCCGGCTACAGTTCAACAATGACTTTTCACTTTCATGCATTGGAGAAGGAAATGGCAAGCCACTCCAGTATTCTTGCCTGCAGGATCCCAGGGACGGGGGAACATGGTGGGCTGCCATCTACGGGACTGAATAGAGTCGGACACGACTGAAGTGACTTAACAACAACTTACATTGAAGCCTCCCAAAGAAAGGATTTTTGTATTGCAAACAAATTACAAATATTTATTGATAAGTACTCTTACTGTCATCATTACCTGTAATGTGGCTATAGCTGAACCTAGCAGTTACACAGCAGGAGCAGAAACTTTCTTTTAATCCAGTGAATATTATAGCCTTGATAAGTTTCAGTCCACCCTTCTTGCTACTTGTTTGCTGTAACCATTGCCTTTTCTAATGGGCCCTTCATAATAGAAGTATTCATTGATCTTCCATCAGGGAAAGAGAGAACAGGGTCACAGACACAGCTCTCCTGGTTGCTCTGCCACCCTAGCTGTTTCAGGGTGGGGAGGAGAAGGAGCTGGCACCCACAGAAGGCTTCAGCCCAGCCGCTTTCCTCAGCTGTTCAGCAGGTGGGCCCCAGGTGAGCACCAGACTCCTAGGTTCGGCAGAGGCACGCTGCTCCTTTGTTTGATCACCAGTTGCTTTCTCTGCCTGTTTATTTTTCTGGTTTGGTTTCCTGTCCTGTTCATTAGTCAGTTAGCTCTTCCTTGTTTGTTCTGTGTCTCCTGTGTGTTTCTGCAGGCTACCTCCCTCCTAAGCACCGGAAGGCTAAAGTCTTTTGTTCCTTGTAACTTGCTTTACAGTGGTGGCAGGGAGCTGCCAGACACAGGTTTTGTGTACAAGGGAGAAGGTTAAAGGCTCACCTGTAGAGAACCATCAGTTTGTTGGAACAGCCAAATCCCTGAAAAAGGAGTCATTCTCAATTTTTCCCTTGATGAGATGCCTTTAAAGTTTCACTGTCTCTTTTTGAAATTGTGTTTAATTTGAATAGGCCCAAGGCCAGTCAAGTCAGAAAATGTGGTTCACAAAGGAATGATTATTAGGACTTCTATTAATTGGAATTTTTTTAGTATTTGGAAGCATTCATATGCACTAAGCTAGAATGCACCTTGTATAATCTGAGGGTAAAGCAAATTTATCATTTTGAATATAAAATGTGACTATCAGAGCACTCAGGTAAAACTGATTTTAAGTCCATAGTATCCCAAACCTCTGGAGTCATAGGAAAATACCAGTTCTGAAGGTTTTAATGTAGTAGGTCTGCGGTGGAAACAAGGGAGCTATATTTTTCTGAATTGGCCTTGGATGATTCTTACTATCAGATAAATTTTGGAAACCTTGCTCTAGAAGCATCAGCCAACAATTTCTATAAAAATTACAAACTAGTATTCTCTGTTGAGAAAACCAACTTCCTCCTGCCCCAATTTTTACTAACTAGGAAATATCAAGGACCTTATTATAGTTATTGGTTATATTTGAAAGGAACAATTCAGTCCCTGTGGCAATCATTTCTTTCAACACATCAATGTGCAAAAGACTGAGGTCAGCACCGAGGATTATTCATAAATAAGTCAGATATAGTTTTCACCCTTGAGGAGTTAATAATCTGATGATAAACTGCTTATATTTATTCAATAACTGTGAAGAATTTTTGAATAAAATTTTATCAACTATCTACTCATTAAACCAATACACACAGAGTTTCCATTCAGTGCCAGGCACTGGACTAGGTGCTGGCATTTTGTGTAAATTAAAAAATCTCCCTGTCCCCGGGGAGCAAGTGTGAAGAAAATCAAGTAAGGTGACAAGTGACAATATAGATTTCACCTGCTATGAAAGAGGCCAAGTTCAGAGTGCTGTGGGCACCCTGAGACAGAAAGGGTCCCCGACCTCGTGAGAGGCAGGAGTGTGTGGAGGGTGCTAGGGTGTATGGAGGCTAATCAGGACCTAATGGATAAATGGACATTATCGAGGTGAGATCGGCAGGGAAGTTTTTCTAGCAATAAGGCATGATATGTGCAAAGGCACAAAATGAAAGACTGTGCCCTGAGTGGTACCATGTATTGAATAAGACAAGAGCCACGGTATTTCTCCTACTTAGAAATATTGATATACCACCTCATTCTAGTATTCAGATATTAGCCTACTGGAGAAGGGCCCCAAAACAAATCGTTGTGAGTGCACTTGTATGCCAGGATTTAATTCCATATTGGAATTCTCTTGTAAAGCATCTTGTTTTCAGTAAGAAGTTAGATTTAATATAATCAGATGAATTCAGGAGTAATGGGGAGATAGCAGCAGGGCAGAAGGTGACAGAGAGAAAGAAAGAGGAAGGGAATGTCACATACTTTCACACCCCAGAGTTCAAATCATTTTACTATACTTCTGTGATTTAAATACTGGACTAAGAGTAAATTTTCCCCACAATCATCAATAATATTATAGCATTATATTTCTACACCTGCCTATGTTTTGCTAAACACAGTTGTCTTTTATGTTTAACAATTTCTGCATAAACATGCTTTACTAATAAAACTTCATACATGTCCATCCTTTCTCAATCTTTTCCCTTTAAATCATTCATGATTTTAGTTGGAACAAAAGAAAATAAATAAATTTGGGGTTTGTAAATGACTCTAATGCATTTTTAATACATAGTCCAAAGAATTACAAAAGAATCCTATTATTTAAATAATTGCTTTTATGGTTTTATAACATATTGAGGTAATACAGTTTTTTCAAGATTG
>SJYC01086747.1:0-12266 GCA_006408675.1 Madoqua kirkii | reverse complement strand
AGTTCACTCAGCTTCACGTCCATCGAGTCAGTGATGCCATCTAGCCATCTCATCTTCTGTCTTCCCCTTTTATCTCGGTTACATACACACAATAGAAATCTTCAAATCACCCCTCCTCATAGACTCAGAGCTCTCTATTCCCATTCTGATTTATATGCTTCCTAATTTATTTCACTTTAAACAGGAAATAAGAAGTGGTAACATAAAGGATCTTGACCAGAGTAAAATATAGTCTCAAAGAAAGAGTGTCCATCATCTCCACTCCCCATTAGTGCTACTAGCACCTCCAGAACCCCAAAGTAGATTCCCTGAGCTGACCTCTGAAAAGCTCCTTGTTCTAACTTAATAAGTAGGACAGCCTGATAAAGCCATAGGTGAGTTGATTAGGATAGCCATAGATTAAATCATCCTCATAGAAATCCACAAAGCTAACTACTCCAAAAGTAAATGAGGTTTGGGAGTCTTTAGGGGACAGGCGTTATTTCTATTTGGTTTTCTAGAGTCACTGAGTCAGCTACCCAGAGGCACTCAAACAGGCTCTCATTTTGTGTCCGGAGTACTCAGACTCTCTGCAAGCTATGCATAAACTACCACACACGCTTCTACATGATTCTGAGCCACCACGTCCAGAGCATATTTTTCATTCCCACTCACTTCTTAATAGCCATCTTCTCAGGGAAACCTCCAGAGCACATCAGAATGGCCCTTGCTTTTAGACTTTAAAATCAATAGCTACCAACCACATGACAGGCACAATGTTGGGCATCTGACAGTCTTCTTTACTTCTCACAGCACCTTAAATTGCCTAAATGTACGCTCTCCCCTTATGCAGATGAGTTTTGCCCAATGGTACCAGGGAGTAAGTGGCCAGGGAGGACCCAACCTCAAATCTGTCTGAACCCAAAGCCCATGCTATTTCACTATACATTATAAGCTAAGGAAAAGATTTTCTTGTCTAGTGCCTCTGACTCCACCTCCTAGAAGGGGAAAGAGAGGAAAGAAAGAAAGGAAAAGAGAGAAAGGAGAGGTGGGAAGGAGGGAAGGAGGGGAAGGAAAGAAAGAAAATTGAGAGAGCAAACACCTCCGAGGGAGTTTAAAATAAATAGTGTCTCCAATACAGAAACAAAATTAGAGCTGAGGGTCTTGTACTAGATAAGATTCTAAGATTCATTACTCCATGGCAAATGGGGTGGTTCAACTGCATTAATCACATGTGCTTAGCATCATTTCAGCCTTGTTTTTAGCCCAGGCCTAACTGAAGGCTAATAGTACTAAGCAGTTATAATACAAAGAACAAAGATCTGGAGTCCGAGCTGGATTCAAACCCATGTTCCAGCACTTCATGCACGGTAGTGCTTGGGCAGATTACTCAGTCTCTTTGAGAGTCAAGTAACCTTGTAAAAATGTTATCTACTTCATAAGAGTGTTGCTGGTACAAAATGAAGTCTTATTTCATATGAAGCACCCCACATAGAGCGAGGAACATAGTATGTCTCCATATGTGTTTTCTTTCTCCACCGTTTTTCTTCACAGGATGAATAAGAAATGATATGTCTTCTGGGAAACTTCAGTCTGGAAAGCCTGAGGTGTTTCGCTTTATGGATGTTCTGCCTTACTCCTGGCAAACCTGTACTGATTAAAAGTTTCATAGAGGAGGAAAAATCTAACTTAGAAGGGGTAATCAAGACTTCCCGTACTCTAAAAGGGATAATTTCTTGACTGTGTGTTTGGTTCAGTTCAGTTAAGTCTCTCAGTCGTGTCCAACTCTTTGCGACCCCATGAATTGCAGCACGCCAGGCCTCCCTGTCCATCACCAACTCCTGGAGTCCACTCAGACTCACGTCCATTGAGTAGGTGATGCCATCCAGCCATCTCATCCTCTGTCATCCCCTTTTCCTTCTGCCTGTGTTCCTTCTGCCCCTAATCCCTTGACTGTGTGTTGAACCAATAAAACTCCATCCTGAAGACAAAAGTTAGTTTATGAAATTGTGTGATGTTTTCCAGAGGAAATGGGAAATTTCACAGAGCCTGGTGGTCATAGCTGTGCAGTGGAGCCAAGCAACCCAGAATTTGTGTTATCGAAGAATAGCAGGATTTTCTGTTAAAGAAATATGATCTGATTTAAATTCCATCTGCCTGTGTTCCTTCTGTCCCTAATCCCTTGACTGTGTGTTGAACCAATAAAACTCCATCCTGAAGACAAAAGTTAGTTTATGAAATTGTGTGATGTTTTCCAGAGGAAATGGGAAATTTCACAGAGCCTGGTGGTCATAGCTGTGCAGTGGAGCCAAGCAACCCAGAATTTGTGTTATCGAAGAATAGCAGGATTTTCTGTTAAAGAAATATGATCTGATTTAAATTCCTAAAATATGTGCATAGTAATCATCCATAGTACTTAAAATCACCACAGGTATCTGACTCCAGCAAAAGCTCCTTCTTCCCATTGTACTGTGAAAACCATAGGGACCTCTGTCTTCTGTTCTTGCTGTTTCTCCTCTGAGCTCAGGTCCTCCTGTTTTGTTTCCATATTGTAGTTGTATCTCCTCCCACTTTCTATTCTTTTCTCTACCTTAATCCACATCATTTCTTTCCTTGTGAATATCATACTCAATGTTTCTCTTTCCTGTGGAAATTGTTACTCTTGCCACCAGAAACAATGTACTCCCTGAATAGGTGTGCCTGAGAGCTCAGTCGCTTCAGTCATGCCTGATTCTTCGAGACTTTATGGGCTGTAGCCCATCAAGCTCCTCTGTCCATTGCATTCTCCAGGCAAGAAGACTGCGGTGGGTTTCTATGCCCTTCTCCAGGGGATCTTCCCAATCCAGGGATCAAACTCACATCTCCTGCATGTCCTGCATTGCAGGTGAATTCTTACCCACTGAGCCACTACCACAGGAAACAAGGTGCTCACTGAGTAATCTCTTTCAAACAGACTTATATTCAGCTCCCCATTCCCCATGATCTCTTTCTGTCTCTAGCACCTTAAGTTACAAGATGACTCCCCAAGGTCATGAGTAGAATCTAGTGTTCTGGAGCTGAACTAGACTTTTTCTCTGTGAAAAGTTGGGTAGCTGTCTGAGGTTTAAATGCCAACGCCAATTTGAAAGTCTCAGGTGATAAGCCAAGGGCAGTGTACCTGTCAAAAATATTTGCTGACACACAGCCACTAAGAAAAGATACCTCCAAGTGCAACCTCTATGGAGCAGACCTCAGCACATACGTAGAACAGGTGTTCCAGCTTCACCCCTGGCCTTACAGATTGGACCGGGGCAGGCACTTTACCCATGGACAGCCAGTTTGTAGGTTGACCACCATGTTTCAAAAGGAGACCTGACTAAATGACAGTCATTCTCCAAGGAATCTGAGCAAGAAAAAGAAAAATCAGTGAAGTAGCCTTAGGAGAAAAAAGTGAAAGTTTTTTTTTGGGGGGGGGTGGAGGTGGATGGAGGAATAGTAAAAGCAGAATCTTCTCCTGACCCAGAAAGCTTCTTCACAAAGTGCTAGAGAAGGAAAACACTCTTGCTCATGAATAAACATTAAACCAAGACGTGATGAGCACCACAGGCAATCTGCTCAGAGATTGCAAAGACAGAAAGAAACCCCACCATTTTACATAGCCAGGCAGACACAACCAGATATGGGCATGTGCTCAAAATAAACAATCACTAGTCTTCAACACAAGAATTTGACAGGACCATTTGTCACTTGCAGTTCATCCTAACTTTACTTGGTAGTTGGGTCAACCATCTGTGTTAGCCAATTGGCTTTACCCAAGGAAAATCAAGCCTGGAGGTAGTTTAACAGTCCAGTGAAAACTTCTGCCCTGCTGCAGAAACTAGAAGGCGAGGTCACTAGCTTCTCTGATGTTTGCATTTCAGAAAGATGGCTCCTGGGTCCTTAAGAAAGACATTCCTCCTAATAAAGCTGACCTAAGACCTATCTAGCATTCAAATAGGTAGCCCTTATCTAGCAAAGGGCTTCTCTGGTGGCTCAGAGGTTAAAGCATTTCCCTGCAGTGCAGGGGATCTGGGTTCGATCCCTGGGTTGAGAAGATACCCTGGAGAAGGAAATGGCAACCCACTCCAGTATTCTTGCCTGGAGAATCCCATGGAGGGAGGAGTCTGGTAGGCTACAGCCCACGGGGTTGCAAAGAGTCGGACACGACTGAGCTACTTCACTTTCACTTTAGCATTCAAAAGGATTTATATACATTTCAGAGAAGAGAAGGAGTTCTCTGGTGGCTCAGACAGTAAAGCGTCTGCCTACAGTGCGAGAGACCTGGGTTTGATCCCTGGGTCAGGCAGATCCTCTGGAGAAGGCAATGGCAACCCACTCCAGTACTCTTGCCTGGAAAACCCCATGGATGGAGGAGCCTGGTAGGCTGCAGTCCATGGGGTCGTGAAGAGTCAGACATGACTGAGTGACTTCACTTTCAGAGAAGAGAAAGCATTTATAATTAGATATTTTCTACAGTAAATGCTCAAAGAAAAAGGAGGAGAGGGAAGTCTGTTTCCTCATATCTTTGTGTATGTCCTTACAAAGACTGTGATGTAGAGGTAGTCTGGGGTGGGTTGGCAGAGGGTGTCATTGTGGACCTGTGTGAGCCAAAGTGAAGCGGTAACAGAAAAATGAGTAAGCAGAAGCTCTGAAGTAGACAAAAGACACCTGCTTCAATGTTCATATTTATATCAATGTAATTGAGCGTTCATAGAGATAAGAGAGGGCCTTGGCTTCCCAAGTAGCGCTAGTGGTAAACAACTCACCTGCCAATGCAGGTAAACCTAAGAGATGCGGTATCAATCCGTGGATTGGGAAGATCCCCTAGAGAAAGGCATGGCAACCCACTCCAGTATTCTTGTCTGGAGAATCCCATGGACAGAGAAGCCTCATGGGCAACAGTCCATGGAGCTGTGAAAGAGTCAGACACGACTGAAATGACTTAACACACACACACACAGATAAGAGAAACAGATGTGTGGCATGTAGCTAGACTATTTGAGTGAATCCACTATATTTTGCTGGATCCAGAACTTTCATCCAGAACTACCATTTTCCTGAGGCCTAACTGTCCAGATTCCCCTGCATTCTCCTGCATATATGCCATTACAATAACCACCACACTCTTCCTCCATACACATGCCATCACTAGGGGTAGCATGAGAGAGTCTTTGTTTCTTGGGTTAAAAGTCTTGCTTAAAATATCCCTACCGTATATCACAGGGAATTCTCCTCAGTACTCTGTACTGCCATATGAGGAAAGAATCTAAAATAAGTTATACAAATGTATATATATAACTGATTCACTTTGCTGTGCAGCAAAAACAAACATAACATTGTAAATTAACTATATGCCAATCAAAATTTTTTTAAACATGATAGAAAGATTTTTTTCCTGAGGAACTATGCTGGGACTCTTGTGTGCAGAACACTATTATCTGGATATAATTTACTCCTCTTAAGAAGACTTGACATCCAATGCATGTGAAAGTCATTCTATGAATTCGGTCAGTCAGACAACTCTAGCCAAGGGTCTACAAGGCTTTGTGGATATGTAAATTAATGCCCTCAAGTGAATGGAGGATCATAAATACTGGAGCTCTGGTTTGTGAAAGGCAAACCTTTGGTCTCCTTGAATGTAACAACTCTCCCTTGGCAAGAATCTAACAGAATTAGCCTTTGTGCAAAATATTTACAGAGCAAGATATGCACCTGTTTGTTCATTATTTTACTCATTCATTAAATCAATTAACAGGTAAAGGTCCAAGAAGTGTTCTGTGAATGGGAGACACAACAGACCAGGGCACTGTGTCAAGTTGGTTACATTCCAGCTGGAGACCACAGAGCCCAGAAGCATATGAAGATATCGTATCAGGGGCACAGTTGAGGGATATGTAAAGCACAGAGTTAGTTCTACAGAGAGTTTAAATAGGTGGTCAGGAGAATCATATATATTTTATTATCATTCTGGTATTTCTGTTATATCTGCTTTGTATTATAATTTGGTGAGAGTGGATTGTTTTTTTTTTTTAATGGCTAAAGCTGGAAACTTTTCTAGTGATTCTTAGAGGTAAAGGTTTGGGGTCCTTGGAATGAGAAGCTTGATAAAGCAATTGTTCCCCTCACTGGCTTTCCAGAGTTCTGAGCTTCCGGATTCCTATTCCTGCTCCTGAGTTTGTGTGGTGAGCCCTAGGGACTCTTGTCCAGGATCCTTTTGACAAGACACAGATTATTTAGGCTCATACTCACTCTGGGGAAAGACATGACTCTAGGCTTCTCAGGTTTCTCATTCTATCTCACTCCACATCCAGGGACTAATTCACTCTGGCCACCTGGCAATGAGGGCTCTGACAAAATGGATCTTGTATGCTGAGGACACCTGCAAAGCTAAGCCCAACTACATTGTTTTGAATGTGTAGATGGCTAGAGCGAGAGCGTGTGTTGTTCATATCAAAATGAACTCACAGAATCACTGGAAGTTACCAAAAAGCACTAAGTAAAGTGATGAATATTAAATTGAGGAGTGCTCAGCCCCCAAATAAGAGTACAGTCTGTTATACACAAGCTGTACTCCCCACCTCCCCAAAACAAATCTGTGTTGAACCATTCTATAGAGGCAGTCCTCCACAGCATCAAGTAATGAGAGGTTAGGAATTATTCAGTGAAAACAGATATTCTCTGTCAAGAGAAATGGGCTTCAAGTGTACTTGGACCCAATTCATTCAAACAAATACGGTAGTTTGAGTGCTAACATCTCTTGCTCTTCATAGAGTCTGAGGAGGGTTCTCTTCTGAGACAGGTGGGTCTTTCTGTGTATATGTAGGGATGAGGGGAAGGAGTGAGGTGGCAACTGTAGGCTTCCAGCTGAGCACACAGCACAGAATATCACACTCAGAGGCAGAACAAGAGGCAGCGGATGACTAGGAAGGCATTGGAGGTAGAAGATGAGAGTTGAAACTCGAATGTCTTTTCCTGGATTGTGTGATGGGTACCTTACCAAGACACAGTGGGCCTTAGTTATTTCATCCACACAGTTCATATAGAGTTCAGTTCAGTCCAGTCACAGTCATGTCCAACCCTTTGAGACCTCATGAACCGCAGCACGCCAGGCTGCCCTGTCCATCACTAACTGCCAGAGTCTACTCAAACCCATGTCCATTGTGTTGGTGATGCCATCCAACCATCTCATCCCCTGTCATCCCCTTTTCCTCCTGTCCTCAATCTTTCCCAGCATCTGGGTCTTTTCAAATGAGTCAGCTCTTCACATCAGGTGGCCAAAGTATTGGAGTTTCAGCTTCAACATCACTCCTTCCAATGAACACCCAGGACTGATCTCCTTTAGGATTGACTAGTTAGATCTCCTTGCAGTCCAAGGTCTCTCAAGAGTCTTCTCCAACACCACAGTTCAAAAACATCAATTCTTTAGCTCTCAGCTTTCTTTATAGTCCAACTTTCACATGACCACTGGAAAAACCATAGCCTTGACTAGACAGACCTTTGTTGACAAAGTAATGTCTCTGCTTTTTAATATGCTGTCTAGGTTGGTTATAACTTTCTTTCCAAGGAGTAAGTGTCTTTTAATTTCATGGCTGCAGTCACCGTCTGCATTTTGGAGCCCCCCAAAATAAACTCAGTCACTGTTTCCACTGTTTCCCCATCTATTTGCCATGAAGTAATGGGACCGGATGCCATGATCTTAGTTTTTTGAATGTTGAGCTTTAAGCCAACTTTTTCACTCTCCTCTTTCACTTTCATCAAGAGGTTCTTTAGCTCCTCTTTACTTTCTGCCATAAGGGCGGTATAATCTGCATATTTGAGGTTATTGATATCCCTCCAGCAATCTTGATTCCAGCTTGTGCTTCCTCCAGCCCAGCATTTCTCACAATGTACTCTGCATATAAGCTAAATAAGCAGGGTGACAATAAACAGCCTTGACATACTCCTTTCCCTATTTGGAACCAGTCTGTTGTTCCATGTCCAGTTTTAAGTATTGCTTCCTAACCTGCATGCAGGTTTCTTAAGAAACAGGTCAGGTGGTCTGGTATTCCCATCTCTTTAAGAATTTTCCATAGCTTATTGTGATCCACACAGTAAGTCCAACTTTCACATGACCACTGGAAAAACCATAGCCTTGACTAGACAGACCTTTGTTGACAAAGTAATGTCTCTGCTTTTTAATATGCTGTCTAGGTTGGTTATAACTTTCTTTCCAAGGAGTAAGTGTCTTTTAATTTCATGGCTGCAGTCACCGTCTGCATTTTGGAGCCCCCCAAAATAAACTCAGTCACTGTTTCCACTGTCTCCCCATCTATTTGCCATGAAGTAATGGGACCGGATGCCATGATCTTAGTTTTTTGAATGTTGAGCTTTAAGCCAACTTTTTCACTCTCCTCTTTCACTTTCATCAAGAGGTTCTTTAGCTCCTCTTTACTTTCTGCCATAAGGGCGGTATAATCTGCATATTTGAGGTTATTGATATCCCTCCAGCAATCTTGATTCCAGCTTGTGCTTCCTCCAGCCCAGCATTTCTCACAATGTACTCTGCATATAAGCTAAATAAGCAGGGTGACAATAAACAGCCTTGACATACTCCTTTCCCTATTTGGAACCAGTCTGTTGTTCCATGTCCAGTTTTAAGTATTGCTTCCTAACCTGCATGCAGGTTTCTTAAGAAACAGGTCAGGTGGTCTGGTATTCCCATCTCTTTAAGAATTTTCCATAGCTTATTGTGATCCACACAGTCAAAGGCTTTGGCATAGCCAATAAAGCAGAAATGGATGTTTTTCTGGAACTCTCTTGCTTTTTTGATGATCTAGCGGATGTTTCAATTCGATAGAGTAATTATCTAGAAAAGTGGATTAATCAAGATTACATTATAAGGTGTACAAAACATTATACTAGGGTATAAGGAGAAATTAGAACTTCTATTTACATGTATCTTTATCTTAGTCTCTTTTAAACTGTCTCTTTTGTGTGTTTAATGCACACGGTCAAAGACTAGTACACGTGCTCAGTAGATCAGTCACGTCTGACTCTTTGTGATCCCAGGGACTGTAGCCCATCAGGCTCCTCAGTCCATGGGATTTCCCAGGCAAGAATACTGGAGTGGGTTGCCATTTCCTTCTCCAGGTGATCTTCCCAATCCAGAGGTATAATTAATATGCCTGCATCTCTTTGCATTGGTAGGTGGATTTTTTTTACCTCTGAACCACCTGGGAAGCCCCCACAGTAGTACATAGACAAGTTTAAAGTTACACGGCCAAACGTGCATGAAGGCTGATGACTTAGAACACCTTGAGTCAGAAAAACTTGGAGTTAGAAAAGGGAGAATCTTCACTCAGCCACTTTCTAGTTGCCTGACTCTAGGCAATTTCCTTAGTTTTTCTGAGCCTAACTTCCAATCTGTGTATTACCAGGATAATAATAGCACTTACGTCATAAGATTGTTGTGAGGATTTAAACGAGTGCTTAGCATGGTGCCTGGCAAGAAATGTGTGAAATAGATAATAGCTCATATTACTCATCAACAAAATGGAGATAATTTCTTTCTTGCCAAATTGTTGTGAAATTTAATGACATGGTATATTTAAAAGTGCTCTGTAAAGCTTAAATTCTAGATAACTATAAAGTAATGTTTTCAATGCTTATTGAATGCTGGAGTTTTACTTCTTTCAAGTGCCAGAGTCGGAGGCCATATCAGTTTAATCCTCCTTTTATGGGATATCTGGATTTTCTTCACATCTTGGAGTTATCATACGGAAGCCTGGGAGAAGTTGCTCATAAGACTGGTACCCCGAGATTTGTCTCTATAAACAGAATTTGAGCATTACTTAGCCTCAGATATGCAGATGACACCACCTTTTTGGAAGAAAGTGAAGAGGAACTAAAGAGCCTCTTGATGAAAGTATGAAAGTGAAAGCAGAAAGTGAAAAGGCTGGCTTAAAACTCAACATTCAAAAAATGAAGATCATGGCATCCAGTCCCATCACTTCATGACAACTAGATGAGGTAACAATGGAAAAAATGACAAACTTTATTTTCTTGGACTTCAAAATCACTGCAGATGATGACTGCAGCCATGAAATTAAAAGATGCTTGCTCCTTGGAAGAAAAGTTATGACCAACCTAGACAGCATATTCAAAAGCAGAGACATTACTTTGCCAACAAAGGTCTGGTTAGTCAAGGCTATGATTTTTCCGATAGTCATGTATGGAGAAGAGAGTTGGACCATAAAGAAAACTGAGCACCAAAGAATTGATGCTTTTGAACTGTGATGTTGAAGAAGACTCTTGAGAGTTCCTTGGACTGCAAGGAGATTCAACTAGTCCATCCTAAAGGAAATCAGTCCTGAATATTCATTGTAAGGACTGATGTTGAAGCTGAAACTCCAATACTTTGGCCACCTGATGGGAAGAACTGACTCACTGGAAAAGACCTTGATGCTGGGACAGATTGGAGGCAGGAGGCAAATGGGACAACAGAGGATAAGATGGTTGGATGGCATCATAACTCAATGGAAGTGAGTTTGAGCAAGCTCCAGGAGTTGGTGATGGACAGGGAAGCCTGGTGTGCTGCAGTCCATGGGGTTGCAAAGAGTCAGACATGACTGAGCCAGTGAACTGAACTGAGCTAGGTGGCTGGGTGTGGCCTCTCTAAAGCCAATCTTCTATGTCCATCCTTTAAATGTTAGAATTTTGTAGATAAGACCAATATGGCCCTAGTATACCCCAAAGTTCTTATCTCTTGAAAATTAGGGTAAGAATTTGATATGCTTTGTTCATATAATGCAGTGCTTTAGAAAACACAAGATTTATGTATTTAATAAAATCTATAGACTCCTGGACATCACTGCCAAAAAGGATTTAGGAAATAGTTAGCTCCCTGAGTAAACTATTTAAAATGAAGAAAGCATAAGCAACTTAACTCCCACTTTTAGGGGGGATAGTTAACAATTTATAATTGAAATTATTGCTGTTTTAGCTCTAATAATATCATATCATACTGGTTGGCAGAGCAGTGAACAAAATTGGACATTTATTTTTACTTTCTCCATTGAATTACCTTTTAATTTCTTTCGGTGACCCAAAGGAAAGGTAGAGTTGGACACGACTGAGCAACTGAACTGAATTGAACTACAAAGGACACCCTCCCACTGTTGTAATAGTCCCCCAACTCCATTGCAATTGTCTCTCTACCCCTCTTGCAATGATCCTTATAAGTAATTTTTCCATATCTGCTTTTTATTTGACAGGAGAAAACTAGACTTTCTCTTCTACCTGTAGTCTTTTCTGTTAAATGTACTTTTTCTTGTTTTCATCTAGTAAATGAATATATATATATGTATCTAGATATATAAATCTATAGCTATGTATATTGAGTTTATTCTTAGTGCTACAGATAAAGAAAACAAATTCCTTCACTCATGCCTATTGGAGTGGTTGAGAGACAGGTAAGAAAAAACAAACATTAAATGATTTGAAGTGTTTTGGAGATAAAACTAGGTAAGTGAGAGAATGTCTTGCTTGGGGATGAGTCAAAATTGAATCTATGGTGTGTGTGTGTGTGTGTAGTCATGTCTGACTTTTTGAAATCCCATGGACTAGAGCCCACCAGGTTCCTTTGTCCATGGGATTTCCCAGCCAGGAATACTGGAGTGGGTTGCTATTTCCTACTCTAGGGGATCTTCCTGACCCAGGAATCAAATTTCCTGTCCCTTGTGTCTCCTGCTTGGCAGACAGATTCTTTACCACTGTGCCACTTGGGAAGCCCTTTATATTTCTGGTTGTCAGATTAAATTTCACATATAAAAATAGTCCTAAGAGAAATGAGGAAAAGGGCTAACAAGCAAAGATCCTGAGATGAGCTGACTAACATTTTAAAAGAACTACTCTGGGTTCTAAGTGGAGAACAGGCTGGGGAGAGGGCAATGATAGAAGCACGGAGGACATCTAGGAATCTATGGCAAAATATCTGCACTAGAGGCTGGTGGACTGAACAAAGGTGGTGATGACTATGGTCTGGGAAGGCAAGATATGAGGGACTGGAATCAGAACTTGAATTTGCAGCATGTTATGTTTTAATGTTTATTACTCATAAATGGAGAGTTCTAATTGAAAATTATATATTGAATATATCAATACAAGTCATGAGTTCAGGATAGAGATCTTTACAGATCTTGATATCTATGAAAGGAATATTATTAATTTAAATAAATCAGTTCAGTTCAGTTCAGTCACTCAGTCATGTCCGACTCTTTGCGACCCCATGA
>SJYC01086744.1:0-12316 GCA_006408675.1 Madoqua kirkii | reverse complement strand
CTGAATATTCACTGGAAGAACTGATATTGAAGCCGAAATTCCAATAGTTTGGCCACCTCATGCAAAGAACTGACTCATTTGAAAAGACCCTGAGGCTGAGAAAGATTGAAGGCAGGAGAAGAAGGGGACAACAGAGGATGAGATGGTTGGATGGCATCATCAACTCAAGACATGAGTTTGAGTAAACTCTGGGAGTTGGTGCTGGACTCCCGGGCGGCCTGGCGTGCTGCACACCATGGGATCATGAAGAGTCCACATGGCTGAGCAACTGAACTGAACTGAGGGTGAAGGTGAGAGAGAAAGTGAAAGTTGTGTCTGACTCTTTGCGACCCCATGGACTGCATGGAATTCTCCAGGCCAGAATACTTGAGTGGGTTGCCATTCCCTTCTCCAGGGGATCTTCCCAACCCAGGGATTGAACCCAGGTCTCCTGCATTGCAGGTGGATTCTTTACCATCTGAGCCACCAGGGAAGCCTTGATAATAGGGCAAATGAGCAATTATAGGCTAGGAAGTCTACTTTAAAATAAATTTGCTTTTAATATGTGGGTAATAATTCCAACTTTAAAGCTAAAACAGATTCTTCTCATTGTGTAGATTTCTTCCCATATCCTGCCACCCCGCCTCCACAATGGTAATGGATTTGTGACTAAGACTGGTGTCACCACAATGTTCTTGGGACAGAATGATAGTCCAGTGACTCATCAGGCACTAGAAAGGGAAAATATTCAAGAAATTTAACATCACTGGCATTTGAAATATTTCAGTACTGTGAATCTTTTCCTAAAAATAAGGACAACAAAATAACTTTATGCACTGATAAAAGCCACAAGTCAAAACAACAGTGACAAAGCACAGAACAAATTATAAATTACTTTAAAAAATCATCATGGTTACTCATAAAAATCTCAACATTTGCCAAGCAATTTTTCTTGTCAAAATACATTGTTTCTTCTGGGGTTTATAACCTCAATTTGTCCAATTTCTCTCCATAAATACTCTTTTTAATGGCTGGGACACACAATAGTATTCAAATTCTAAAGACTTCTTTCTGTAGGAACATTTGAGAAGCAGATGAGCACCTTTCAAAGGCAATTGTAGTTGAGATTGTGGATGAGAATGATAGGAAAAAGGAAAAAAAGTTATCTGAGGACTCTGGCCTATGCCAAGAAATAATTGAGTAAAGCAGGAGGTTGAAACACAGGTAACTAAATGGCAGGCAACTCTCAGACTGTTGGCATCTCATTTTTTCCTTTCTAGCCCTGTTTATCCCTGGTCTTCATTCCTTTACTCAACCATGCTCCTGTTACTTCTCTTCCCCGACTCCCTCTCCTCCATTCTTCTTTTCCCATGGTTCTCTCTGTGCATATTGGCCTTCTGAGATCTATACTTCAGAGAAAACTGGGCTGTGAGACCTGCAAAAGTGGATATCTGTCCCTTTGTGGTTGCTTCTAGGAAATACTAACTATACTCAAGATATGATTAATTTCCTAATATCTTACCACCAGTAAGATATTCAAACTCATTAAGAGTTAAAGTTTTTATTATTATTAAGAACATTTAAGATTTTATGGTTGTGGTTCAGTTGCTAAGTCGTGTCCTACTCTATGTGACTCTGTGGACTGCAGCATGCCAGGCTCCCCTGTCCTTCACTATCTCCTAGAATTTGTTCAGATTCATGTCTATTGACTTCGTGATGCTATCTAACAATCTCATCCTCTCCCTCCCCCTTCTGTTGCCTTCAGTCTTTCACAGCATCAGGGTCTTTTCCAATGAGTTGGCTCTTCTCATCAGCTGGCCAAAGTACTGGAGCTTCAGCTTCAGCATTAGTCTTTCCAAGAAGTATTCAGGATTGATTTCCTTTAGGACTGATTAGTTTGCTCTCCTGTCCATTCAAAGGATTCTCAAGAGTCTTTTGTGGCATCACAATTCAAAAGCATCAGTTCTTCAACGTTCAGCCTTGTTTAGAGTCCAACTCGCACATCTGTACATGACTACTGGCAAAACCATAGCTTTGATTATATGGACCTTTGTTGGCAAAGTAATGTCTGTGCTTTTTAATATGCTGTATAGGTTTGTCAGAGCTTTCTTTCCAAGGAACAAGTGTCTCTTAATTTCATGGCTGCAGTCACCCTCCACAATGATTTTGGAGCCCACGAAAAGAAAACTTGTCACTGCTTCCACTTTTTCCCCTATTTGTCACAAAGTGATAGGACCAGATGCCATGATCTTAGCATTTTGAATGCTGAGTTTTAAGCCAGATTTTTCACTCTCCTCTTTCACCCTCTTCAAGAGGCTCTTGAATAGAGAATGGATAATCGTGGGAAAATTGCTGAAATTTGAGAAAAGGGGTTATAGTTTAGTTGATAATACTGTATCAAGGGCAATTTCCTGTTCTTGATCATTGTATTATGGTTATGTAAGATGATAACATTAGGGGAACCAGGGTGAGAGATGTAAAGGAATATTTTTTCATATAATTTTTTCAACTTTTCTCTAAGTCTATAATAGTTCAAAATAATATTTCAATGAAATAAGGTAAAATAAGAATAGTGGGTAGTCAGTGAGGCAAACACTAGGATGCTGGTCAAATATCTAGAAAACTTAGATGATGGGAAGATTTCGATCCTATTTTTCAGTTAAAATGATTGAGAAATAGAGTTCTTTGATTTAACCACAGTAAACTATACATGAATACCTTCATCTTCGGCTCAGTTTTGACTATTATGATTCTATGACAAGGAGAGTTATACAGAATGAAAAATATTATGTGATATTTATCTTCTTCATAAAGTTAGAATGATTTTTTTGGGATGCATGTTCATTTATGATTGGGGAGCACTGAAAGTGATAGCAAGGAATCTCAATAAAATGATATTTAACAATTATGAAAGTATAAAGATACATATTACTTATGTTAAAATCAGAATAGCAGTAGATGATATGTGCTACGCGTGCATGTGTGAATGGGGGAAATTTTTATTTTGGGAAAGTGTCACAACATTCCAAGAAACTGTGATTCTACTATTCTCACCAAAAGGCTGTTAGTAATACAGAAAAACTGCTTTTGAAAAATATTTTATTATTAAGATAAAATTGCAACAAAAATATCCTGTCTTGAAGTCTGTACCTTGGTGTAAATGATGTGCTAAGTGAGGTTGCTCAGTTGTGTCCGACTCTGCGACCCCATGGACTGTAGCCTGCCAGGCTCCTCCATCCATGGGATTTTCCAGGCAAGAGTACTGGAGTGGGTTGCCATTTCCTTCTCCAGCGGATCTTCTTGAGCCAGGGATCGAACCCAGGTCTCCCATATCTCCAGCGGATCTTCCCGAGCCAGGGATCGAACCCAGGTCTCCCATATTGTAGGCAGATGTTTTTACCGTCTAAGCCACCAGGGAAGTCCTCAAATGATGTGCTAAAGTCCCCTACTATTATTGTGTAACTGTTGATTTCCCTTTTCATCAATGTTAGCATTTGCCTTATATGTTGGAGTACCCTATGTTGGGTGCATGTATACTTAAAATTGTTATATCTTCTTCTTGGATTGATCCCTTGATCATCACATAGTGTTCTGCCTTATCTCTTGTCACAGTCTTTATTTTAAAGTCTATTTTTGTCTGATATGAGTATTGGTACTCCAGCCATCTTTTATTTCTATTTGCATGGAATATCGTTTTCTACCCCCTCACTTTCAGTCTGGATGTGTCCCTAGGTCTGAAGTGGATCTCTTGTAGACAGCATATATATTGGTCTTGTTTTGGTATCCATTCAACCAGTTTATCCTTTTGATTGGAGTGTTAAAACCATTTATATTTAAGGTAATTACCGATATGTATGTTCCTATTGGACATCCCAGGTGGCTCAGAGTGTAGAGAATCTGCCTGCAATGCAGGAGACCCGAGTTTGATCCCTGGGTCAGGAAGATTCCCTGGAGAAGGGAACGGTTACCCACTCCAGTATTCTTGCCTGGGAAACCCCATGGACAAAGGAGCCTGGTGGCCTACAGCCCGTGGGGTTGCAAAGAATAGGACACAACTGAGCCACTGAGCACACACACACTCAAGCATTCAACAGGTTAAAAATTAGAGGCCTTTCTTGAGTTTTCCAGAAGGTGGTGCTATAGCACAAGTGTTTGCTTTCTTTTGCCTGCGCTACTTGTATTTGAAAAGCGGCATTTTTCCACCCACTGTCTCTGCTTAGAGTTGATGCCCAGTATCCCCAAGGTCGCTGCTTCTGCTCCAGGGTCACTTGTGCCCTGCTGCTGCTTTCTCTGTCATCACTGCCAGGGGTACCAGGACACTGGGCACTTAAGTCACATTTGCCATTTCTTGAGCCACAGGCTCAGCCACCACAGGGAGTGGAGGGTTGGGGGTGCCTGGGTTGTGGCCCCTTCTGCCATGTCAGGTTCACCGGCTGCACTGGTGTGGGAAAGCAGCAGGGGACCAGATTCTTGGAGGCACGTTTCACTTCCACTGCTGCCCCACTATCTGACTGTGGGCGCTACTGTGGCTGGCAGGCCAGAGTTGTGTGTGGTTTCCCTTGCTGCTCCCGGGTTCTCTGGGATGGTAGGCTGAGCTGCTGCAATCAGAGGGCCACAACTGCAGGCACTGCCTCTGCTGTCCCCAGGTTCCCCCCTGAGTTCTAGTTTACCCACCTTCAGGTGTACGGGTATGCGGAATTCTCGGGGGTCCCATGAGTTGGGCAGAGGAACCTTCATTGTCAGTGTTTTGCTGGTTGTAGATTGAAGGGGAGAGAGAGTGTCACCCAGTCATGATGCTGATGTTAACTCTGCTTCTCTCACTTTTTTTTTTTTTTTTGCTTCTCTCATTTTTAATGTTCAGGTAATAGTTTAAAAAGTTTTGCCTTTTAATGCACACATATACACCTATGTTTTTGGTATTTGGGGGGAAAATCTTCAAAATTAAAATTTGAATAGCCCAATTAATAGATCCACCAATATGATATTTTAAAATGTGGTCAATAAAAGTTTTAATTATACAATTTAAATTATTTTAGCACCTTCTTTTGTACTGAAACACAGAATTCTCCAGCTTGGATAATATTATAACTTATGTGGTTGAGCAGTCTTCCTGAAGGAAAAAATAGCTAATCCAATTTTACCTCTAAAATGTTAGGTATTTAGTAAATTTGTCCATTCTCTTCAGGGAAGGGAGGTGGACTGAAAAAGATAACTGAGGCAGGGATTGCACTTGGTACTTTATAAGTATGCAATGCTATCAGTAACTCCATTTTAAGGATAAGGAAATGGGTTTATAAAGTGGTGGCCAGGAACGTTGACTAGTGGGCAACAGAGGTGAAGCTGAACTGCACTGGATTTACCAGCTTCTCCCTTCTCCTGTCTTAGTATCTATGAGTCACTCCAATTTAACCTCCATGACCACATCTATCTATTTCAGTGGTTACTTCTCATTTTCCTTCTGCCTCTTCCTTGGCCATTCTCTTTTACAGCTTCTGATTTCCTTTGTTTAAATGTCTTGATATCAATAGCCCCAAATTATTGATGAAAATGAGTAGTTTCCATTGAAAATTCTTCATTCTAAATCCCTTTCTCATCTGATTGAGGCAAAAAATAAGCACACTTGACCACATTCTTAGAGAAGCACTATTAGAGTAGCGCTTTATATAGGAAACATATTCCATTATCTTCTACCCCTTAATCCTAGAGACAGAGGTCTCAATCCTGGCTCTATCTCATAGGTTTATCAATGAGTATGTCTGACGCTGGGGCTTCCAAGGTGGTTCAGTGGTAAAGAATCTGCCTGCCAATGAGGCAGACACTGGTTTGATCCCTGGGTCAGGAAGATCCCCTGGAGGATGAAATGGCAACACATTCCAGTATTCTTGCCTGGGAAAATGGACAGAGGTGCTTGGTGGGCTATAGTCCACAGGGTCACAAGAGTCAGACACAACTTATCGACTAAACATGTTTGATGCTAATACAGCAAACAGATTTTAATGAGCTCTTTTGGTACTCAGCACCCTGCCCTGTGGTTGGATAGCCATAATTATGTCTTTTGTGGAAACTGAAGAACAGGATCAAGTGTCAGCCAACATCTCAGGTTAATCAGAAGATACCAAGACAATGTCCTCAACTGCCTGGCTCCACACAGTTGTATTGTGGTCTTGACTCTGCTTCTTGGCATCACAAATGGCAGACAGTGATCAGCAGCTTCTTTTATCTCAGATTCCAGATGGAAGTAGCTCAAGGTTAGTTGTCCTTTCAGTCTGATCAGTTCTTAAGTCTTATGACTTTTTTCCTTTGAAATTTGCCTGTCATTCTATCTATCTGCTAACCAGGATCAATGGATTGATTTTGTCTCCACCTTAAAACATATTTGTTTGTCATTTTTGTAAATTCTTGACTACCACTCTCCTATCATCATGGTTATCCAGCACAAACTCCTGGACACCCTGCTGGGAGTAGGTCATTCCAAGGAGTGAGTACTTCGATCAGTGGTTCATTAATACTTTTCTGTTCATGCTCACATCTGAGATGCCTCATGGTTTAATAAAGTCTCTGCGATGCCAAGATATACACATACACAAGCAGTGAAGCCTAACTGAATGGTGAGCATCCCCAGAAATAGCTCTGGGGTTTAAATTTCTCAGTTTCACCACTACTGACATCTGGGGAGTGGAAAGTCCCCTTGGGGATTTTGGGGTTTGTCCTGTGTATTACAGGATGTTCAGCAGCATCTCTGACTTACTTCACCTACTAGATACCAGTAGCACCCTTTCTCAGTTGTAACCAAAATTTCTCTGGACATTGCCACATGTCTTGTGGAACAAATCCTGAAGTTGATTTTCAGCACAACCTCTCACAGAGAATTCTAAAACCCTTCTTTAGGATTTCATCAGAAAGTCCAGTATTTTAAACTTCACTAACATCACACAAAGGTTTCAGCTCAAAGGTTTCAATGATGGCTCATAATATGCTAGCATATAGTAGACAGCCATACAGAGACTGTTGGAGGCTACAAACTTGATCTGCTGTTATCTTTATTACGTAAGTGGTTATGTTTCTCGCTGAGCCCTCAAATACCAGCCTGTTTAGATTGAGGATGTCAGCTATAGTCCACAGGGTCGCAAGAGTCAGACACAACTTATCGACTAAACATGTTTGATGCTAATACAGCAAACAGATTTTAATGAGCTCTTTTGGTACTCAGCACCCTGCCCTGTGGTTGGATAGCCATAATTATGTCTTTTGTGGAAACTGAAGAACAGGATCAAGTGTCAGCCAACATCTCAGGTTAATCAGAAGATACCAAGACAATGTCCTCAACTGCCTGGCTCCACACAGTTGTATTGTGGTCTTGACTCTGCTTCTTGGCATCACAAATGGCAGACAGTGATCAGCAGCTTCTTTTATCCAGATTCCAGATGGAAGTAGCTCAAGGTTAGTTGTCCTTTCAGTCTGATCAGTTCTTAAGTCTTATGACTTTTTTCCTTTGAAATTTGCCTGTCATTCTATCTATCTGCTAACCAGGATCAATGGATTGATTTTGTCTCCACCTTAAAACATATTTGTTTGTCATTTTTGTAAATTCTTGACTACCACTCTCCTATCATCATGGTTATCCAGCACAAACTCCTGGACACCCTGCTGGGAGTAGGTCATTCCAAGGAGTGAGTACTTCGATCAGTGGTTCATTAATACTTTTCTGTTCATGCTCACATCTGAGATGCCTCATGGTTTAATAAAGTCTCTGCGATGCCAAGATATACACATACACAAGCAGTGAAGCCTAACTGAATGGTGAGCATCCCCAGAAATAGCTCTGGGGTTTAAATTTCTCAGTTTCACCACTACTGACATCTGGGGAGTGGAAAGTCCCCTTGGGGATTTTGGGGTTTGTCCTGTGTATTACAGGATGTTCAGCAGCATCTCTGACTTACTTCACCTACTAGATACCAGTAGCACCCTTTCTCAGTTGTAACCAAAATTTCTCTGGACATTGCCACATGTCTTGTGGAACAAATCCTGAAGTTGATTTTCAGCACAACCTCTCACAGAGAATTCTAAAACCCTTCTTTAGGATTTCATCAGAAAGTCCAGTATTTTAAACTTCACTAACATCACACAAAGGTTTCAGCTCAAAGGTTTCAATGATGGCTCATAATATGCTAGCATATAGTAGACAGCCATACAGAGACTGTTGGAGGCTACAAACTTGATCTGCTGTTATCTTTATTACGTAAGTGGTTATGTTTCTCGCTGAGCCCTCAAATACCAGCCTGTTTAGATTGAGGATGTCTGCTAAGGCAAAACAGCATTCAGTTACCAGTCTGGTTATTGAGTTCCGGGTACAATCTGATTGCTTGACTTTTTTCCAATAAAAATCTCTCTTTTTAAACAAAATAGGCTGTAGGAAATCAAACTGTACAAGCATTGATCATCATCATCATGTGAAAAACACTGCTGAGAACAATGTTGCATGGGCTGAAAGAATCTACGGACTCGACACTTCCATTAAACGGTTTGAAATCCCTTTCACAGTAATGAAAAGAACATCCACTCAGGCCTAAGAAATTAGTTATAAGAATGTAATTTCATTTTTTCATCACAATGCTTCTACAACTTTTAAAAATTGAGATACAACTGGCATACTAACATTAGAATTTTAATTATGCTTTTAAATGCCATCTATGCTGTCCTCTACATACCACTGAGGAGTTGGGGTTTCTAAGACTGTTTTCCAAGAAATACATATCAAGGGTAAGTATCCATTGTTTTTTAAAGATACCTGATAGAATACTACTTACAGACAAGATGCTTTAAGTAGTGGGTCTTCGTAATTCTTTATACATGTGTGTACTTAGTTGCTCAGTCATGTCTCTTTCTGACTTCATGGACTGTAGCCCACCAGGCTCCTCTGTCCTTGGAATTCTACAGCCAAGAATACTCAAGTGGGCTGCTGTGCTCTCCTCCACAGAATCTTCCCAACCTAGGACTCTATATATGTAGGAGGGGAAAAAACAAACAAACCAAACTGCTCCAACTGCCTACATAATTGAGGTTGGGTCTATTTTAAATGAAGCCTTCAGTTTCAAGCTTAAATCAGCTTAACCTGGATTTCCCTAGAAATGCTAATTCAAAATTCCCTGAGGTTGAAGCTACCTGTGGAAAAATCCTCGCACTACTGCAGAGAGATTATGGGCAAGAGTCTCTTTCATGACAGCCTCCCTTTATTTTCAAGCTTCCTGCTTGCACCCCTTGTCCTTTCTAATCTAATCCATGTCCTACAGTTTTTGACTCATAGTCTTTTCAGTCTTTCTATGATAATTCAAATAAGAACAGGAGGTGTGTATCTGTACAATTAGCACATAGGTATATTTCTTAATTTTGTTAATCTAGCCTGTTACCTTATATATATATGTATGTATATAAATATTCTATATATGTGCATGCACATGTGCATGCATATACACACACACACACACACACACACACACACACAGACTCACATTCTCACTTAGGAGGGCAAAAGCTTGGTTAGCTTATGCTCCCAGATTACAAGAAAATAAAAGATGCCTGAAGACATAACTTGGGAATGAGGTCACAGGTACTTTTTTTACTATAGGAAAATTTGTTTAAAACACCACCAACAATGGTAAACACCCATACACAAAAATCACAGATTCAACTATGTCAACTAAGATAAAAGAAAAATAAGTCTGTTTTCCTTTTGATTTTATAGAATTTAGTGAATTTATTTGACACTTTTAAAATTCATTTTGGACCTAGTATGTCCTGGGGTTTTATACACTGAACAAACTGCTCTGCTAGAGATAGTCAACTTCAATAGCAATTTTCCTTCACATTTATCCATTTTTGTTTAAAAAATATAAGGAGTCTGTATCACTTTTTATTTTATATGACATAATCATTTTTATTATAAATTTATTTAAATCACTTTGGACCAAGCATGTCCTTCGGTTTTACCCACTCATCAAACTGCTCTGCAGTGAGATAGCCAAGTTCAATAGCAGTTGCCTTTAAGGTTGATCCATTTTTGTGTGCAGTCTTAGCAATCTTGGCTGCTTTGTCATATCCTAAAGAAAAAATTAAAAGGTAACATAGGAGTTAGTAGTGAAAATTGGTTTCCTAAAGCAAGAGTAATCATTTTCTTATACAGAATAAAACCTTTCTTTACTTTTCTTAAATAACACATACCTCACATTCTATAAGATGTGTCCCTAAACAGAAATGTTCACTAATCCAGGTATTTTCATAAGGGGGAAAATATATACACACAGACATCTCTCTACACACACACACACACACACACACACACACGTAGCACCAAGACATAGAAATACACACACACACACACACACACACACACACACACAAGTAGCACCAAGACATAGAAATATACATCTGGGTAGTATAAATGTGCTGTTTCAATAGTATGTTTAACCAAAAATAATTCTCTTTCTAACAAAGCATTAATAAGCTCAATGCTGCAGGAGTACAAAAAATACAGGACTGCATGACCAGCCACTGTGGTAAAGGTACAGGGCTCTCAGAGGGAAAAGAGAGGACAGTCCTCTCACAATGAGGGAGCAGCAGGCAGGGAGGAGACACACACCTTCAGAGCTTCCAGCATCTCTTTCTGTTCTGTACTCTTTTCAGATATTACACAGTACAAGTAGGGAAGTTTCAGTACAAACATATACTTGCACAAGAGGTCACAGGTCTACTGTTTACATTGTTATTTGCTTTTAAAATTAATAGAGGCAGGGAAATTCTGGTTATCTTGATTTAAAGTAATTTTTTAAAAAATGGCAAAAACCAAAAAGAAGAGAAATTAACAAAAATGAAACCAATGAAGGAGAAAAAAAAACAAGATTAGAGGAGTATGAACAAAGAGAAGTCTGCAATAATTATCCACTAAGCAAGATGTGCAGCCAAATAAATAAATTATTTTAAAAAAATGTTATGTATCATGTGCAATTATTAACCATCTACAAAATGTTATGTGTCAGGTATGATTATCCACCACATACAAGATGTTACGCATAGCATCAATTAATCTACCTATAAAACATTATGGACACAGTTAATATAAAACTAACACTGAATGCTAGAACATGCTGAAATGGGCATTTACTTTTCAAACCAACTTTGAAAGAATTCTCATGTTAAACCTTTGGGGTTAATATTAGACATTCCACACTTTAAAGTTAATAATGCCATTAAAGTCTATGCATTATGCTAACCCTTTCAGTTTTCACTCAAGTCCCAAGAACGTGCCTACCTGTTATACACTACGAGCACAATCAGGCCCATGATGTGGAGCTGTAAGGCTCATGCTTTGTCACCAGTCAGGTGTGCTTTTGCCCACTTATCCTTAAACGGCCTTTACCTCACATTAAACTGATTCTAAGAAAGTTACCAATAATTCTGCTTTAGGAGCATTTCTAATTTAAACATTTTAGAAACAAATTCTGGAATATAAACATGGTGAAACATTTCTCCCATGAACCTTTGGGTTGCTCTGTGTATCTCTCCAGCTGAATGCCAAGGTACAATAATTTCAAAAGAATACAGTATTATTGCCAATTTTCACACTATTCCAAAAACAGACAGCATATTGGGCTCACAGCTCCATGAAGCAGTCATGAGCTCTAACTATATAAGACTGAAATTACAGCTCGACATGAAGCCAAGAATATAAAATCAGCCTTGAAAGTATAGGATTATTGAAGACTATTTTAAAACAGTAATCACATCACACCAAAAGACTGCATCATATCTTGTTCTAATGTACAAAACCAAAGAGTACATTAATAACTTCAGCTCAGCAGTAAGGAAATGGTGGGAAAAGGCTTTTAAAACATTATAACATAAATAAATGGTGCCTCAGAGTCTATGAGTTAAAATAGTGTATTTAACAGGGATAATTATGGTCGATCTATAATCCAAGTTAACAAGTTTGAATCTATATAATGAAATATTTATACATCTGGAAAGGGCTTGCAACACAAATGCCACAGTTTTAGACAAAATATTTCCCCCCTTTCCCTATAAGAAATGCATACATAACCTTTTTTAAAGAAAATTTAATCCATTTCTGAGTTAATAAAACAACAACAAAAAAAGTATAGTAACATCTAGAGAAGGTAGAAAAATGAGTTCATTCAGTGTTGTTAGTAAGCAAGTCCCAACAATACAAACTGAGAGGATATTTAGTATCTGAATTTAATGTCCCATAGTATCTAAATTCTATTAAGATTAAAATAAGCTTTAAGTTCTACTTCTAAACTTGCCACATTTCAAATAAAATGAA
>SJYC01086743.1:0-16679 GCA_006408675.1 Madoqua kirkii | reverse complement strand
CATAAAAGTTATAAATAATATATATATAGCATCTTTCAAAACAATTCCAAATGTCTTAAGACAATGTTCAAAGGAAATCTGTTGTTCACTGACATTGATCCAGCAGTCTTAGTCTCTTAAAACTTACTCAGCTTTTAAACTGTATATTCAAAATGGCATTATTATTCTTTAAACGCATACCTATGTGAGGATTAAGAGCTGTCACCAACATTAGGGACTCATTCATCAGCTTGCTAATCCTTTCTGTGTTGGCCTGAATTCCCACCACGCAGTTTTCTGTGAAGGAAACTGATGCATCCCCCAGCAGGCGGGCTGAGTGTAACACATTTTTAATCTGAGAGAGAGACAGATTTATTAAGCCTAGCTTTTTTCTTTGTTCAATAACATATTTGCTGGTTCAAAAATGAATATAATTCAATTAACATATAGCACTCTTACAACCTGTAAGGAATCATACCCCCCCAAAATATGAAAGAAACTATAAACATTTGAGGACAGAGAAGTGCTCTTTTAAGAGGTAAAAAGGCATAAACACAAATAACTAAAGCACAAGATAGTCTATGGTATTATAAAATATAGGTATGAAATGTTAAAGAACACAGAGAAAGAAAAATAAATTCCAGTTGCAGGACCTGATGAAGTTCTACTGATGGAGAGAAGTGAAATAGCAGGAGATGGAAAAAGAATCTTCCAAGCAAAGAAAGAGAAACAAAGATGCAGAGGTTGGAAAGTTCAGCATGTGTGTGAGGATATCAGTGAGGCCAGGGCTTCCCAGTTCTTGATGATCAGCATGTTTTTTACGCTTCACAAAACAAATACTCCATGGTCACTTGAAAATAACCTTGCACACAATATTTTAAAATAATATTATGTCATTAGTTTTAGCATTTTTTTGGTGACATTTCCAACATATATTAAAATAAATATATATCCACACCCTAATCTCTCTGGTCTAAAATCCCAGGGTCTGAAAACAGTACTTCCAACAGTGGACTCACACAGAACTCCAAGGTTTAATTTGATACTAATGGCTTTATTATATGGCAAATGCTGATTATCTCAACTTACTTGCTATTAAAAACAAAACAGATCTTAAAAAAAAAAAAAGCAAGACATTTAATGTTATGCACATGTATCTGCCAGGCAGTTGGTGTTAACTATTTGGAATCTGACCTGAAAGGAAAAGCTTTTTGATATGAGATGTGCTTTGGTCTGTCTTCTGTTTTCCACTAGAATGCACATTACAGAAGGGCAAAAAATTCTGTTTTGTTCACTGCTCGATCATTAGCAACCAGGACAGTGCCTGACACAGACTAGTACTCAATCAATATTTATGACTACAGTGAATGAATAAACATAGTATTTGTCATTTGCATATTCTTATCAAATTAATATCAGACTTTACACCAGATACAAACTGGAAATAAGACTTTAGTATATATTTAGATATAACACTTCACACAAATAAAGGACTCTAAATGATAACAGTTCCATTATCTGAAGTTGGGGAAATTGGATAAAAGATGATGCCATTTTGTTTCATCTTCACGAAGATGAAGGAAAAAGAACAGACTTGAACATTGAGTGGACACAATGTTTTCAAGGTATGTGAAAGCCTTGAGAGAGAGGGAAGAGAACTAGGGAGAAACTACCAAGGACAGAAGTGTTTCAAGGGACAAGTCTAGGTCAGGTGGCAGTTAAAAGCCGTGGAATGTCTGTTGGACTCAACAGTGCTACAAGAACAATTCAAATACCAGTCCAAGTGTGGAAGCCCAGCTGCAGCGCATGTGCAAGTGAGAGCGGGCATTCCTTCACAACGGCTGAATTTGGAGAGGAAGAAAGCAGCAATATGAGAAGGAGACAGAGCCGAAGGAGAGTTTCTTTCCTCTGTTTAACTGAGGAACTAGAACTTATTTCTAGCAGCCGGTGTCCCCAGTGGCTAGCGACAAGAAAGAAACCTATAACCCACTTCCAAAATTTTTCTTCCTGTTATAAACAGCAAACCACTGATTACTTAAGCTAAAAGTACCTAATTAAATATCCAGGATTAATCCTCTAACATTAATATATGCTTGACTTCCAATTGCTACTCATATTATCTCAGTACCTAGTGAACTTTAAGAAATCTTTATGAAAGACAAAAACCAAGATAACTAGCCTTGGGTCAAAGACATTAAAAATAACAAACTTACCATCATCGGCTTGAAAACATTCAACTCAAAATGTCCATTGCTGCCTCCAACGGTAACAGCGACGTGATTCCCCATGACTTGGGCTGCTACCATGGTCATGGCTTCACACTGGGTGGGGTTCACCTTTCCTTCAAGAAAACCGCCAAAGATACCACATTAAACACACCGATGGCTTCAAGTATAAGTTAAAACTAGGTTTTATATCAAACAGACAAGAAAAGAAGGAAAGACAAAGCAAGACATATAATAAAGCAAGGCCCCAACCATATCTGTGTAGCCTCCCATACCTCACTAGCCAAAGCCCAGAGCAAAAAATGAAATAGACATGTGATGTAATTCTTTTTATTCAACCCATTAAGATCATTTTAATAGCCTGTTCTAGAATTCTATTTGCTTTGGATTGTGAAAGACAGAACTATTTACATATTTTCTAATGTGGAAATCAGAATACATGATACTAAAATTGTTTCTCCTATATTGTTGGTGATGCTCCCAGAAGTTCTGATCAAAGGTAGCCCTAAACACATTCTGAAACAAGTGTGCCGCACGTGTCCCTATCTACTTACAGATGTTAAACTAAAAAAGACGTGCTTTGTAGATGAGAATGCCTGGGTTCTAATCAAGTTTCAGTTCTAACATTTACCATCTCTGTGATGATTGTCGTTGTTTAGTTACTAAGTCATGTCAAACTAGCTGCGACCCCACAGACTGTAGTCCAACCAGGCTCATCTATCCATGGAATTTTCCAGGCAAGAATACTGAAGTGGGCTGCCATTTTCTTCTCCAGGGGATCTTCCTGACCCAGGGATTGAACGGGCATCTCCTGCTTGGCAGGTGGATTCTTTACCACTGAGCCACTGGGAGTCAGCTACCTGATTACCTGGCATGATACTGCTTCCGGGTTCATTTTCAGGCAAAATTAGTTCTCCCAGTCCCGAGCGAGGACCAGAACCCAGAAAACGAATATCATTCGCGATCTTCATCAGACTGCAAGCAGTAGTGTTCATGGCTCCGCTGAGCTCAACCAGAGCATCATGAGCAGCCAGAGCTTCAAACTTATTTGGAGCTGTGACAAAAGGTAAGCCTGAAGAAAGCAATCAATAACCTGTATGAGTTAACAGGCAAAATTACGCATTTTTTCTAATATCAGCAAGTTAAACAGAAACTGTCAGTACATGAACAGAATAAACATTCAACTTCAGAAAGAAATGCTTAAGACCGAAGCTTTCTCTACATTTCTTCAAGATATCCTGAGGAGTAGAAGGAATCTAATGATACTAGCACATTTAAAAGATAAAACAAGTACAATAAATGTTGAAAGAAATATAAAATACTACACGAAAAAGCATTCTGATATTGCAAACACGTGTGTATGATGCCATGAGTAAAGATGAAAAGCAGGTAAAATCCACTCCACTCGATTCCAAACCCCTTTTCTAGTACAATTTCCCCCCCATCTTAGGCATCCTATTCTCTTCTCTGGGCTTCTCAGGTGGCACTAATGGTAAAAACACGCCTGCCCATGCAGGAGATGTAAGAACCGCAAGTTTGATCCCTGGTTGAGAAGAGCCTCTGGAGGAAGGCATGGCAAACCTCCAGTATTCTTGCCTGGGAAATGCCATGGACAGAGAAGCCTGGTGGGCTAGAGTCCATGGATTCGCAAAAGACACGACTGAAGTGGCTGAGCACACATGCATTCTCTTCTCTGGCCAGGACCTACAAGCTCCTGTGAGAGACTAGGAAGTCAAAATGAACCAGACATTCTCAGTCGCTCCCATGTTCAAATTTTTAAAGATCTGCATATTCTAGACCCCATTTTACAATTCTCACTGATTAGTTTAATTAAAAGTCAAATCTCTGCTAGTAAGCAATAATAAGAATGTAGAATTATCTGTGCTCTCTGTTAAGATTTGCATGTTAATAAGAGCTTTCTGGAGATAATAGCTCTACTAACAGTTACCATTATTGAGACCTTCAAAAAAGTCATTAATTCAAAGAAATGTCACAATATACCATAGGGAAAAAAGAAATTAAGCCGTCATTTAAATCAATTTCTCACCAATCATTTGATTCTTCCTGCTCTGAAAAAAGAGTATTCAAAACAGCTTTGGTGGTGATTTAGTTGCTAAGTCATGTATGTGACTCTTGCGACCCTATAGACTGTAGCCCACCAGGATCCTCTGTCCATGGGATTTCCCAGGCAAGATTACTGGAGTCGGTTGCCATTTCCTTCTCTAAGGGATGTTCCCAACCCAGGGATCAAACCCAGGTTTTCTATATCGCAGTCAGGTTCTTTACCAACTGAGCCACCAAGGAAGCCTAAAAAAGCTTTAAAAGGAAAATAATTGAATACTACCAGACAGTAAATGAAATTAGTACTAATAGATTTTAATAATTACATGCTGTATGAACTTAGAGGGAAAACTTTTTAAAAACACCAGGATTAATATCACAACTTCTAAAACAGACACAAAGTAGGTGACTGATGGGGAAGATTATTTCTAACTTTAAATCTGTAAGAATTCAAAGCAGAAACACCCAGAAAAACACAGACTGGGCTAATGGTAATGAGTAGTAAGCCATGTTAGCACCGACCTGTGAGCGCAGCCACTTTTGCAGCAACTTTTTCTGCAAAGCCAATTCTAGTATTTAAACCAGTGCCAACAGCAGTGCCCCCAGCAGCGAGCTCATAAATTCTTGGCATGGCAGCTTTTATTCTTGTTGTTGCATATTTCACTTGTTGAACATAACCGCTAAATTCCTAAAAAAATAAAGAAATTACGATGAGAGAGTATACAATTTCCTAATGGCATGTAAGTCACTCTAATTGCATTAAATATAAGTTTTTAAAAAACACATCTCAGGTACAAAATTAGAAGCTACTCAAGTGGCCATTATATTAATTTATATGATAAGCAATGTACAAGGGTGAAAGGGCATTTATAAACCTATCAGGTAGGCATGCCACTGATAACAACATGCAACCTTCTTATAAATTACTCTTTTAATAGAAAACAAAGAAAACCAACACAGGAAATAAACATAAAAAAAAACTTTATTAGATTAAATTATTGGTTTATATGCAAATGATTTATTTTGTTGGTGTATTTCAAATAACTTGAAGAAAGAAAAAAACTGAATCTCAAGAAAAATGCAAACATAGAAATATCCTCCATACAATTTCAGTTAAAAAACCTGACGTGGAATTTGAGGGTATTTTAAAGGGTCTCAAGAAGCTAAGTGACCTACTGAACAGCCTAAGAAGGTAACAGGGTAGAGTAAGACCCTGGGTAGCTTCCTGATGCATTTTAATTCTGCTATGAATGCCACACTGGTTCCCAAAGTACAACATACTTTAAGTAAAGTAACCACAGAAATCATCATGTTGGAACACAGCAAGGGCCCTATTAAGAACTACGCAAGGACAGAGGGCATAAACTAGAACTCAACTGAGCAAGCCAGGATATATGGTTGCACTCAGTCTATCTTTTCTTTCCCCTGTCTAACAACACTGAAAAACCATGAATGCTTTTGATTAGTATTGGGATTTCACACTGCTCTAAAGAAAACATTTTTTAGAAGATACAACTTCTTTCTATCTGATCTAATATCACTTACATATATACCCGGAGGATTCACTTAAGGAATACATTAGAGAAAAAATTACGCCCAAGAAACTCAAAAGACTATTTCAATAAAAGCAAGTATAAATGCCTCTGGTAAGATAAACAGAAAAACGTAACTTTCTCTCACAAAGAATGATGATTTTACATAGGAAGCTGAGTCATGACCCAAATGGACTTTAGTATGTAGCGGTTTTCCTATGTGTAAAACACACACAAAATAGGAAAAAAACTAGAAACCAGAGGGATACTCAAAAGTTTCAAAAACAGATACTATATCTCCTTAGAACTTATGTGTTGTAGAGCCAAAATCACTGCAGATGGTGACTGCAGCCATGAAATTAAAAGACGCTTACTCCTTGGAAGGAAAAGTTATGACCAACCTAGACAGCATATTCAAAAGCAGAGACATTACTTTGCCAACAAAGATCCATCTAGTCAAGGCTATGGTTTTCCAGTGGTCATGTATGGGTGTGAGAGTTGGACTGTGAAGAAAGCTGAGTGCTGAAGAATTGATGCTTTTGAACTGTGGTGTTGGAGAAGACTCTTGAGAGTCCCTTGGACTGCAAGGAGATCCAACCTGTCCATTCTAAAGGAAATCAGTTCTGGGTGTTCACTGGAAGGACTGATGCTAAAGCTGAAACTCCAATACTTTGGCCACCTCATGTGAAGAACTGACTCATTGGAAAAGACTCTGATGCTGGGAGGGATTGGGGGCAGGAGGAGAAGGGAACGACAGAGGATGAGATGGCTGGATGGCATCACCAACTCAACGGACATGAGTTTGAGTAAACTCCAGGAGTTGGTGATGGACAGGGAGGCCTGGCGTGCTGCGATTCACGGAGTTGCAAAGAGTCACATGAGTGAGCGACTGAACTGAACTGAAAAGCCACTGATGTAAACAGAAATAAGATACAGCTTAATTAAGAAGCAACTTAATTTAGTAAGCTTAATTTAGTCACATCATGTGTACTTCAATTAATCATTTCCAGTTTTCCTTATTCCTGCTGTCATAACTTAAGGTAAATGATCATGTTTTTTTCCATTGTTGCTATAATATGAACAAAACTACAAATGAAATCTTTCCAAATAACCAGCAGCCAAATTCTCACACTAACTTGAATTTCTACAAAAATACTGTTGCTGATACTTGATATAGAATTTGTGTATGTCCTACCTCAAAGTGGAGTGAGCTTACTGAGACAAAATCTGTTTCTTGTATTTCCTCTGCAATGTGTATTATTAGACATTCTTTAAAGTATCTCTGAAAGTG
Organism: Madoqua kirkii; assembly: GCA_006408675.1. NCBI lineage: Eukaryota > Metazoa > Chordata > Mammalia > Artiodactyla > Bovidae > Madoqua > Madoqua kirkii. The sequence continues at coordinate 9,591 of SJYC01086743.1, read as the reverse complement.
AAAGTGAAGTCGCTCAGTAGTCTCTGACTCTGCGATTCCATGGACTGCAGCCTACCAGGCTTCTCCAAAGAGGGTTGCCATTTCCTTCTCTAAGGATCTTCCTGACCCAGGGATCAAACCCAGGTCTCCCGCATTGCAGGCAGACGCTTTACCCTCTGAGCCATCATAAAGAAACATAAAAATGCTTTCTGTATTTTGGAAAAGAGTAATACCTCTTTTACACGTGACCAAAACATTGAACCACTTTAAAATTAATTTTTAAAGAACTTAGAATTAGAACTTCTCTAATTTAGAATAAGAGAGACAAAGGAAGAAATTATGATAAGGATACTGATGAATATGACGACAGCTAACACCAGTATGTGCTTACAATGTATCAGAAATAGTTCTAAGCATTCTACATGAGTTAGCTTATTGAACCTCATAACTATTCTATGAAAGAGATATTATTTTCTTGGTTTTACAGCTAGAAAAACTGACGCAAAGAAAAGCTAAGTTTCCTAAGGTCCAACAGTTTGCATACAGCAAAGCTAAGATTTAAACTCAAGCGGACTGATGTGGAGTCTGGCTCATAACCAGTATGCCCTGCTCTTCTCCTGAGTGGATGCCAATAAAAATCACTGAGAGGTTAATACAGAATAATCTCTGTTGCTGAACTGAACTGTTAGAAACTTGGCCATTTAAACCAGTGTGATTTAGAGGGTAATATATTGGCCATTTGTACTAAGCCCACAATGGAACCAAATCTAATCACACTCAATATACCTGCCCAAGAGTAAGTGGAACAGCATCCTGTGTATGAGTACGCCCAATTTTGATGATCTGGCCAAACTCTTTGGATTTTGCTTCGAGAGCATCATGCAGCTTCTGTAGTCCTGGGAGCAGCACTTCGTGAACTTCTATTGCAGCAGCAATGTGCATTGCTGTGGGAAAAGTATCATTTGAGCTCTGTCGGAAAGTTTTCAAAAGAAACATAAAATGTTAAATCATCGGCAAAAAATACAAACTTGAATGTCTCAGTTAAAAATCTCACTACGTGACTACTCAAAACGTGGCATATTTAGTACTCAATTATATTTATGTGTGCCAAGTCACTTATGATCAAAGAAGAAGCAAAAGAAGCAACCTGATTTCCTTTGCAGAAGGTATTTAGGTTTGTATTACACAGACCACCTACAATGAATGTATTACATATTACTATATCTACCTGCTAATAAATAACAGCAAGACACAAAGAAATACATCTAGCAGATGTAAGGATAGCAGTAATAAAACATCTTACAGTTAAATAACACATACAGTCTTTCACAAACATTTCTTCCTTCACTAAACTTGAGGAAAATTCTGTGAGATAGGTCACCACTTTAAAAATAGAACAGAATCTGTCAAAGAAATTATGTGCCATGCCAAAGTATTTAGAGTTGGCAGAACTGGGACCTGATCAGGTAGTCTAAACACCATGCTCTTTTGTCAAACGTAAACCTGTACTTTTAAATTACAATGTTATCTTTAACTCCACCTCAGTCCTCTACCTGACCATACACAGTAGGTTATTCTGAAGTAGATTTCAGACTTCAGTATACATAAAGGATAAACTCATACTTAAATGCAAGTCCTAGGTTTGCAAAATCCTTCACACCATGCATTTATGTGAAAAAAATAAACTTCCCTATATTTTGTATTACACTAGGTACCCACATCCTGATTTTTAAATATCACTTCCCAATAAGATCCTCCAGAAGGTCTTTGGAAAAATGATTGCTTAGGGGGGTTAGCACAGGGAAAATGCAAGATGATAAGCCTGGAGCATCTTGTAGTGGAAAAAATAAGTGCCTTAAAAAAAAAAAAAAAAAGGGATGGTGGCAGGTTCAAAGGACACAGGAGCCAACATGCTGTGGCTTTATGGAACAATATGAGTAGCAACATAAAGAACAAAAATACTGGATTATAACCTTAAAAAATATTAATGAATTCATGCTTACATACATAAATGATTAAATAAAGAAATAAATCTCAGGGGAGAGAGAAGACAAGTATTCCTTACAGAAAAATTTAATTAATAAGGCAAAAAGAAAGGGGGTAAAAGAAAATTACTACTAAAACATCACAGCAGTAATTGCTATTGGCAAGATCCTCTGATGAATGTTAAAAATTAACAGGCAAAAGTTTAGGGAAAAAGAGGCTGTTTTCATAGCCTCAAAGTTCTCTATTAATTTTGTGGTTATTTTAACACATGTCCAAAATTTTCTTGATATTCTTCCCTGTAGGAAATAGAGCTTAAGTGCAATAGCTGGAGTATAGGCTACTGGAAAATGAAGTCATCATCTTAACCAAGTGATTCGAGTTAACATCACCAGTACCAACTTGTGCTATTATCATGTATCCCTGATATGATGCAAGATGAGCCCTTCATTTCTTAACAATCTTCCCCAAAATCCACAGTCTCAGTCTAATCATGAGAAAACAACAGACAAATCTATATTGAGGGATATTTTATGAAATATCTGACCACTGCTTTCAAAAGTCACAAAGACAAAAGGCAAACTCTCAGATTAGAAGAGACTAAGGGGCTGTGATGACAACACAATGCGGAGCATGGACTGGATCCTGGTTAAAAGAAGGAGGACATCAATAGAAAACTAATAAAGCCTGCTTAGGAGTACTGTACCAATCTCAATTTCTTTGTGTGATAAATGTACCAGGGTTATGTAAAATATTTAATATTAAGGTTAGCTGGGTAAAGGGTACATAGAAACTCTGAAATATCTTTGCAATTCTTATAAATTATTTTTCAAAAGAAAGAGTTTTTAAAATATAAATCAATGAAAATATACATATATATTACTAAATTCAAGTATCCTAAAGTGCTTTTTACTCCCTAAAAGTGCTTTTCATGAAATTTAAGACATAGACTCAAGATTCCTAAAATAAATAAGAAGAACATAAAAGAAGTCCTTTCCATTAAAGAATATAAGCAGAATTAATCCTCCCTGTCAAAGTTAATGCCTGTTTTAAAAGGAAAATTTCAGGATTCTTTTCAGTTTCTACAAGGAAAAGAAGTCGTATACTGACCTGGCTTTTATTAACATGATCGTTGGGATGTACAGGTTTCTTGCTGCCAAGTTCACCTCCCAGAATTTCAATTGCTCGATTGCTAATAACTTCATTTACATTCATATTTGTCTGGGTTCCTGATCCAGTCTGCCATACCACGAGTGGAAAATGATCATTTAATTTACCTTCAGCTACCTGCAGAACAAAATGTTAAAAAATGCATTTTAAAAAATAAGAAAAAGTCTATATTCATTAAGCTGTTTGAATCAAATGATTGTCAGCATCATTTACAGTACTATTTTAAAGACACTCACTTTTTTCATGTGCTACTATACTATAGTTCCTGGTTGTCCAGCAAACTGAAGCTTCTACAGTCTAACCACTGCTACTTTAAAAGGTGAAAGATTATCTATTGTGAATGGCATAAAAATTTCACTGGTTCCAAATGAAAACTGAACAAAAGATATCTCTCTTCTATTTCTCCAACTGCCCTCTGTAATATCCAGGCAGGGCCACTTGTTAATGCTGGCAAATGTGTTAAGTCTCTAGATACATTCACTGTGGGTACTCAGCAGGGATACCTAACAGATGTTACAGCCAGAGTCAGCATAATGACCAACAAGTGATTTAACAGCGTCAGTCCACGAGCAGCTACTGCATCCCACAAGTGTCCCACGAGTAGCAGCCTCCAAGCACAGACATAAACACGTCTAGATCTGTCTCTGTTTTTGTCATATTTTAGTATTCTGAGTTAGTTTTTTAATTTTAAGTTCTCTGGGAAAGTGAGTGCTTAACTTCATCTTCTGGAATGATTTTAGTTTTAAGCTAAAAAATCAGCATGCACGTTAGAAATCTATTACCCCAAAGAAAAAAAAACTGGTTCATTTAAAACTAAAACTTTTTCCTAACTGAATAAAAATAGCAGGTGATTAGTGTAAAAAATTCTGAGAACTAAGAACAGTATAACAGTCATCATAGTTCTACCCTCAGAAATAAAGATGATTAGAATTTTGGCATCTCCTTCTAGTCTCTACTTCAAGTGATAGAAGTATATTTGCAGAAAAACATGTTTTTCTATTCACTTTTTCTAAACAAAATTGGATCATAAAATATATGCACTTTGCAATCTTTCCTCCCCACTTCTTACATGGTAGGCTTTGTTCTATGACATTCTTTAAAAAACTAAATTTATGTGGCTTCACAATCTAACTTGTTTAAACAGCTGCTGTAAAAAATAGTACTGCAATGAACATTGTATCGGGAGCTTTTAAACTGTTATCTCTGCTTATCTTTGCACAACAATCATGCTATTGGTAGAAGAGTGATTACATTCTGCACACATATTATCAAACAACCAACCAGTTTTAAAGGGAATCATTTATACATAAAACAAGAAATCAAATATGTAAGTTCAAAGAATGCCTCTTCAAAAACTTATCTTTAAACTATATAAATTACCAGGAAAAGTAAACAGATTCAGAAATGAAAGGTATAAAATCATCCAGAAAATTTGCCATAATATGTATTTGAAGCATCATATAAATATCCTCACCAAACAATAACATTATCATCCTATGCTAATACACATTAACTCAAGAATTCAGTGCCCCTTTCCTCAGCGTCTTTGGTGGCTCAGATGGTAAAGTGCTTGTCTACAATGCAGGAGACCAGGGTTCGATCCCTGGGTAGCGAAGATCCCCTGGAGAAGGAAATGGCAATCCACTCCAGTACTACTGCCTGGAAAATCCCATGGACAGAGGAGCCCGGTAGGCTACAGTCCAGGGGGTCGCAAAGAGTTGGATACAACTGGGCGACACCTTCCTCAGGCCAGAGCTTATCATTATCTGGAAGATAATAGGGGTCTAATGCCAGCAAGTAAACACTCTTATCACCTCTTACCTCCTCTGCTGCCTTCATTATTGCATTAGCGATCTTTGGATCAAGACCATAATCCTGGTTTACTTCAGCAGCTGCTCGCTTCAAGATGCCAAATGCTTTAATAACTGGGATCTAAAATTTTTAATCAGAAAAATATCTCAATTTGCAATTTAAGCATGAAAATTTAAAATTACTATCTTATGCAGGTACAAACACTGTACAGAAAAGAATAATTTAAGTAATATTATGACATTAAAATGTTTAGGATATAGAAAAAGATTAAAGATAGGCATATAAAAACCAAGAACCATCATTTATCTATTTGTATAGGCAACCAAACAAAAGCAAATACAATGACTTTTCATAGATATGTATGCATGCCTTACACACACATACACACATATTCACACAGATGTACAATATACCATTTGTCCTATTTTTTATAAGACATTACAACACACATGATTTTACATCACATATTTTAAAAAAAACAATACTCAACCATTTCAACAGCCTACACCATTATTTCCTGGAGAAAGGAATGGCAACCCATTCCAGTATTCTTGCCTGGAGAATTCCACAGACAGAGGAGCCTGGTTGACTACAGTCCATAGGGTCACAAGAGTCACACACAACTGAGTAACTTTCACTCACACCATTATTTGGGCTTCCCTGGTGGCTCAGTAGTAAAGAACCCACCTGCCAATACAGGGGCTTCAATCCTTGTTTTGGGAAGATCCCCTGGAGAAGGAAATGGGTGCCCACTCCAGTATTCTTACCTGAAAAATCCCATGGACAGAGGAGCCTGGTGGGCTACAATCCAGGGGTCTCAAAAGAGTTGGACACCACTTAGCGACTGAACAACAACATTATTTCCCCTCACTGGATTCCACGCTACGTAACAATTTTTCCTTCTCTTTAGAAAAGAATAAAATAACAAGTAAAATAAAGGTAGCAAAATGGTGCTATGAAAACTGGATAGCCACATGCAAAAAAATGAGAATGGACCACTATCTTATACCATACACAAAAATGAACTCAAAAAGGATTAAAGACTTGAATATAAGACATGAAATCATAAAACTGTTGAAGACATAGGCCGTAAGCTTCTTGATATTAGTCTCGGCAATGATTTTCTGGAGAAGTCCAAAAGAAAAAGCAACAAAAGCAAAAATAAACAAATTGGACTATGTCAAACTAAAAACCTTCTTCTCAGTAAACCATCAAGAGAATGAAAATGCGGTGGCTGGAAGGTGTGAGGGGTAGAGGGCCGCACATAGGGCCTGGGGGTTGGTGAGGGACTGGGAACCAGTCTGCCTCAGTGCACAATCCCTTTTCCCCTCAAGGTTAGTAGCACTAATCTGTTTCAGAGTATTTCCTGCTAAATCCGGGAAATTAAAATTAAAACATTACCAGTGTTTTACCCAAATGAAATGGAGATATATGACACATAGGATTACACACGAAACAAATGAGAGTTTCACTTTCTACAGGAACACTGCAGTGGGTCAAACCAATGCTGAAGTCACAACCAAATGCCAGTCAACTCTGGCTACCAAAATGGAGGGACTGACCCCACGGTGTTTGTGGATGCATAAAAATAAAAAAACATCACAGTACAGAGCTTCACTGGGCACTACTAAAACAAAATGGTAAATATATCATTGGAGATGAAAGGGTCTCATTATTCTTTACTCAGATTAGCAGTCCATACATATTTTTTTGGTTTTGTTTTCCTAAGGACCTCAGGTACAAAGAGTCTGCTTTATATCTTATGCAGTTTAGAAAATTAATCCAGATGAAGCCAAATATGTAAAAATTGATAGCCCTGGTATCCATCTTTCAAGAGACCTGTCCAGATCCAAACAACTGCTCTGTCTCTGGTACAGCAGCAGCAATCACGCCACCCTAGAACCACACACCTTGCTTTTTGAAGCAGGAAAATCGAAACATGAGCCATGCTTACTGCAACTAATATTACGTAAGACTGATCTGTCTAACCCCAGGAATATGAGAACTATATGAGAATATTCAGGATCAGCTGCTACCCTCTCTCCCAACCATGTAGTCTGGGTTGACAATTTCAGAGATATTTTTCTAAGAAGATCCACTGCATCTTGGAAAGGTGTATAATCTGTCAAGATTCAGTCTTGAAATCTTAGTAATGAGCTAAAATATGGAAGTTAAAATTATTGTTTAGATAAAAAGTGTATTTAAAAGATAAAGGTAGCAGTATCTCACCAGATGAGGCCTGGGGACTTCTAGGCTTACTAGCTTATCCTGCATTCTTGTGCTATTTTTCATACTCTAGTTGGGCTCCAGTAGGATATGTAATTTATTTCGTCAATTCTTTTCACACTTTAACATCTCTGAAATTAAGATGTAGCTTCAAATCAATGACATGACACAACTTGAAGTGGCAGACTTTTTCTTTCTTAGTAGTACATATCAGGTAAGGGTTTAATGAAATATGGTTTTCATATATATTTGTACAAAATATTTGTTTCATACAAATAAAGTTTACTCATCATTAAATCATTCATGTAGAACTGAACAAATACTTATATATTATGCTATATGCCAGACATCATGACAAATAGTATTTTTATGAATTAGTGTACACTTTTCTACAAACTGAAGCCAAGATAGATAGAAAGTATAATATTAAAAAAAAATTGGAAGGGAAGGGAGTTTGGGGGAGAATGGATACACGTATGTGTTTGGCTAAGATCCTTTGCTCTTCACCTGAAATTATCACAGCATTCTTTATTAATCATATCAATGTATTAATATTTATTAATCTTTGATTCATCATATAAATATATTGCAGCTACACCACAATACAAAATAAAGTGTTTTTTTAAAAAATTATTTTAAATCAGATTCTTAAAGGCTTTACATCAATTAATAAGAATCAAAATTTAAAATGCTTACAAACTACAACATTCTAGTAAAAATATGAAAAATCCAAGCAAGAATGAAAGACAAATCACTTAGTTCTATCAAATAAAAATCCAAAAGATTCAAAGTCATAGCTTAAAACCCTAGCATACTAAACCTGAAAAAGTTTAACGAGAGAAACACTTTATTACTAGCCTTGTAGCTAGTTCTCGAAATGACTTTACATTTTAATTCTGTATTTATAAGGTAATTTATAACTCATAATGTTGAACAATGCCTAGTTCATCTAAGATAAGCCAGCATTTCCACAAAAGCCACTTACTGGCATGCGTTCTGTCATGCCTCCAATCTTAAAGTTCATTGTAGACCTCACAGTCTGGGCGCCATAATACTTATCATTTGGGACCTTGAGTTCACCAAAGGTATCATATTCTATCCGAAAAGAATTTTGGCTTGCCTAAAAATAAAGACAAGACACTGTTATAGCTTGAAAAGAAAACAAGTATCAGGAGAAATAACATCATATACAGGAAATACACAGGAAATTATTGGAAATAATTGGAAAATTTTAATACTGGAAATATAGTTGGAAATATAAATTTATAATTCCAAAATAATTGGAAACATGTTTCCAATATACAGGAAACATCATATCTGGGAAAAGAAATCCTTAAGTACCACAAAGACAAAAAAAATCCACTTTGATTCTCATTGTTCTCCCCCACTTCCAGTTTTTTTTCTTGAAAATTTTAGTCACACAAATCAATACAGATGTTAATGATGTATTCTAGGATTCATACACAATGCACATGATAAATACAAAGAAAGCCTCTGAAGTCAAAAGGAGTAATCTTTTCCAATTCAGGAATATGCCTATTATTGGTCAATCTTTAATCTACTATTTTACTAGGAACTTTGGAAAATAACCTAAGAACAATACTTTTAGAGTTTGAAAATATTATATATTTAACCAAAGCTCAACCACTGTCTACAAATATTATGCATGAGAGCTTAGTGCAACACAAAATATTCCAGGCTTTGCAGTGAGATGGCCCCCCACCTGATAGCTGTGTCATCTTCAGCAAGTCAGCTTTTCTAATCTATAATTATAGTAAGTTACAAAGACTTGGGCCAGATCAGTTCCTAGCCTTTTTCAGGGTATTGGAACCTTTTGAGAATACGAGGAAAGCTATGGATCATCTCTCTAGAAAAATTAACATAAATATATGTAAAATCTTACATATGATTTTAAGGCGTTTATACCTTGAGGTCAACTCATTCCTCAGGATAAGAACCCAAAATCCCTTTTATGGAGAACATACGATTCTACCACGGAAAAGGCAATGGCACCCACTCCAGTACTCTTGCCTGGAAAATCCTATGGACGGAGGAGCCTGGTAGGCTGTAGTCCATGGGGTCGCTAAGAGTAGGATACGACTGAGCGACTTCCCTTTCACTTTTCACTTTCATGCACTGGAGAAGGAAATGGCAAACCACTCCAGTGTTCTTGCCTGGAAAATCCCAGGGATGGGGGAGCCTGGTGGGCTGCCGTCTATGGAGTCACACAGAGTCGGACACGACTGAAGTGACTTAGCAGCAGCAGTAGCAAGATTCTACCAAGTACATCAACTTATACTAATTAAAAAAAAAAAAAAAAACAGACATTTGGAATCTACATATATTTATTTTAAAGAGAGTTCAAAGAGATACTCAAAAATTTAATTAATGTTCACCTTGCATTAATTCTAAAATAAACAT
>SJYC01086741.1:0-13254 GCA_006408675.1 Madoqua kirkii | reverse complement strand
TGGAGTTTCAGCTTCAACATCAGTCCTTCCAATGAACACCCAGGACTGATCTCCTTTAGAATGGACTGGTTGGATCTCCTTGCAGTCCAAGGGACTCTCAAGAGTCTTCTCCAACACCACAGTTCAAAAGCATCAATTCTTTGGCGCTCAGCCTTCTTCACAGTCCACCTCTCACGTCCATACATGACCACTGGAAAAACCATAGCCTTGACTAGATGGACCTTAGTCGGCAAAGTAATGTCTCTGCTTTTGAATATGCTGTCTAGGTTAGTCATAAGTTTTCTTCCAAGGAGTAAGCGTCTTTTAATTTCATGGCTGCAATCACCATCTGCAGTGATTTTAGGTTTTTTCTTATAACCCCTTAAAAAAGATTGAGGTTTCCTAAGCTTAGAGTTCCTCAGCTGTGACCAGAACCTCACTGCATGAGTAGTATTGACTTGTGTCACCCCCACGTTCCTGGGAGTGAGAACAGGGGAGCTGAGTTGCACTCGAAACTCAGGCTGTTGCTGTGTGTCTCTGGCCCAGGAGTCCCGTGTCTCCTGCCAGCACCTTGACACTGTGGCCAGCTAGCTTATTGGTTTCAAGTAGGGTTAGATCTTAGACTCACCGCAGTTCCTCAGATACCAGAGAAGGCTAGCCTGTCTCCTGAAAGGAAGACTCTAACTACCAGCCTTCTGGGAACCCAAGGAGGAGGAGCTCTGCAGACTTCTGCATCCAGGGTCCGGATCCCTCTGCTCATACCTTGATGCTCTCTGCTTTGCCATGTGCACCCATTCAGAGGGCTCTGTTTCACCCTTTCCAGGGAGCAAGCTTCCAGACTTCTCAGGTGAAGGGAGCCCATAGCGGGGAGAGGATGTGGGAGTGCTTTCCGTTCCTTCCTGAGAGGTCAGCTTCTCCATTAAGTGTTGCCTGGCTTCTGTGTTTAAAACCACTGCCTTTCTCACCTGCCTTCCTCTCTTTACCTTTCTATGTAGCACTTAACTGCCTTCAAACACACTGTGTCATTTTTCTTATTTACTATTTTTATTCTTCTGTCTCCCTTCTCATTAGTATGTGAGTTCCAAAAGGTCAGAGGTTCTTATCTCTTTAATTTTACTGTTTATCTCTAACACCTAGAAAGTATTATGTGATGCCTAATGGATTATAATAATAGCTGTTGTAATAGGTATTTAGTAAATACTTGCTGACTGGATGAGTGAATAAGTAAATGGGATTGTGCCACTTTTGCCCTTGGCTCCTGATTTAGAATAAAATTTTAAAAGTTTATTATGTAAATAATTGGTACATCTTTTTGAAAGCTTTAAATATTGATGTTAATTGAGACAGAGGTGACTCTCACAGAAGGTTACTTACTGTCATTCCAAAGCAGTTTAGGATAATTTATTCTGTGTGCAATTTCTTATCCTGTATTTTGGGATCCCATTCAGGGCACTCTTAACAGTGGGATTGTTTCAATTCAAGCACTCCTGTCACTCTCTCTCAGTAGTGCTGGATGTGCATAGTGTGTTGGCAAAGCTAGTGGGATTTACTGAAGATCGGATGTAGGCAGAAGAGATTAGTAACGATCAAATCAGGGCTAATAAGTGGCGGAGCCTGAATTTCAACCACAGTCTGTCCTTAACCATGAGGGTATGCTTCTTGGATAAGAAAATAACAGCAAAGAAAAAAAATGACCAAAAGGGCATGGCCCGTGAGGTAGGAGCAAAACCATGAAAGTGGGACATCCAGGATGCCTTCAGGAAGGAGAGAGTGTGTCACTCACTGATCAGAGGTGGATTCTAAGTCAACCAAGATGAGCTCTAAGAACAGATCATTCCTTTTGGCAAAGTGGAGGTCATTCTTTGGTCTTGATAAGAGCAGTTACTTGCCCAAAGTCTAGTTAAGTGTGGATGAATTACCATTGTATAAGAATTTACCCCTAAACTTAGTTTAAAACACCAAGCATTATCTCACAGTTTCTTTGGATCTGGAGTCCAGAATTTGCTTAGCAGCTTACGTCTGGCTCCGGGTCTTGAGTGGTTGCCCTCTGTTACCCCTGCTGTGTCCACACAGGTCCTCCAGGGGCTTTGTAGGAAGAGGACACAAGGATGTGAAAGCCGTGCGGTGAGTCAGGGTGGGGGCATCCTGAAGACCAGCTGTCATGAAATGGGCTAAAGAGCGAACGGGAGGAGATGAAGCAGGGATGTTAAGTGCAGAGACTCCTTTGAGGCATTTGCCAGAAAGGGGGTCAGAGAAATGGGGAGCTTGTCCAGGGGCTGTCCATGGGTAGATGCCCTAGTGGAGCTTATATCTTCTTATGAAATAAGAACCAAACTTCTTGGTTGAGACTGAGGGAGAGGAGAAAATATATGAAATAGGCATCTGGGAAAGTGGGGAGAGAATGAATTCTGAAAATGTAGTGTGACTGCTCGGCAGCACTACAGAAGGGGTGCCGATGACACTGGACCATGGAGTTTAAGTGAAAGTGAGAGAGGGAAACGAGGACTTGAGAGGAAGCAGAGGGCTGAGAAGAGTAGGATTTGGGGACTCTCCTCTTTAGAGAGGGGTCAAAGGATTGCTCGGATAAGCAAGGATTCCTCGGAGAAGTACTGGCACCCCACTCCCGTACTCTTGCCTGGAAAATCCCATGGACAGAGGAGCCTGGTAGGCTGCAGTCCGTGGGGTCGCTGAGGGTCGGACACGACTATGTGACTTCACTTTCACGTTTCACTTTCATGCATTGGAGAAGGCAGTGGCAACCTACTCCAGTGTTCTTGCCTGGAGAATCCCAGGATGGAGGAGCCTGGTGGGCTTCTGGGGTTGCACAGAGTCAGACACGACTGAAGCAACTTAGCAGCAGCAGCAGCAAAGGATTGCTGAAGTGCTGGTCTTAGAATGAACTGGAAAGAAAGGCCGGGTCATGAGAGAGGGTATTGAAATGTAAGTTACCAAAGGATTGCAGTCATTGGTCATGTAAAGCTTTAGAGGACCAGTCTATGCGTGGGAGCTAGGAGGTCTGCAAGGCAAGAACTCTGAGGGAGGGGAGGGAATGAATTGGGGTGACTTATCACCCACAGTGATGCCTGGAGTTGTTTGGGACGAAGTAATGGCAACTCAGTCCAGCATTCTTGCCTGAAAAGCCCCGCGGACAGAGGAGCTGGAGGGCTACAGTCCATGGGGTTGCAAGAGTCGGACATGACTGAGTGACTGAGCATGCATGCACACACAACCTTGCCTTGAGTGCTAGAGCCTTCAAGCATAAGGGCTTCCAGGAGTCTGAAGGTGGTGTGTGGTGCTGCCTGACTCCATGCCATTCAGAGGTGGTGGAGGTGGCCATAGGAGCACGGAGCCTGTCTGGAAGCACCCATGGGCACACAGGAGCTGCGGTGTATGGGAGGGGATCATGGAGGAGGAAGAAGCCCTGCTCCTGAGCTGCAGCCATTCTGGCGCTTTCTGAGGTGGCAGATTCTACCTCTGCATTATCTGAGTGCTTTAAAGTTTTTCTTTCTATTGAGGAAAGTTTCTTCCTCTTTTCACCTCTGTCCCTTTATAGAAGATGAGTTTGTGATCTACTCGATATCCTTTTTTTTGTGTGAAGGGAAAAGTTATAAGTACGAGTCCTGAACTGTGCTCTACCTTCCCCAAGCACTTCAGTGTGTATATCTTCCAGAGAAGAGAATTGTCCTGTATAACCCAGTGAAAGCATCAGATTATAAAACTGACATTGATACCTCCCTGCCAACGTATCCTCAGACTCATTGAAGTTTGTGACCTCTCCCCATAAAGGCCTTGCAGCAAATGATCCAGTTCAGAATCATGCCCTGTAACAGGCGCTGTGCCTCGTGTGTCACTTTCATTCTGGAAGAGTTCCTCCATCTGTCCTTGATTCTCAGGACCATAATGCTCTTGAAGACTGTATTAGATAGTTTGTAGAATGTCCTTCAGTTTTCATTGTTCAGTGATTCCCTTGTGATCTTTGATAGGACTGTGTCAGGAGTGATGTTGTGATCATCTCATTGTATCTTATTAGTTGGTACATGCCCTCAGTGTGTCCCATTCATGTGATGTTAACTTGGATCATTTGATTCTCTGTCACTTCTCCACTATAAAGTCACTCTTTTTTCCCTTCAGACTTTTGGGCTTTTATTTATTTATATCTGCGAATTTGTGAATTTCTCTATTATCCAGTACATGTTAATCCATTTCTCTCATAATTTATTTTGATGTTCAGTTGATCCCAGATCCAACCAGGGTAGCCCCTTCAAGCTGGCTTCCTGTTCTTTTGATGTGTCCCATCATTTTTCTAGCACTTACTTTCTAATGTGAAATGATGGGCCAGGCTTGTCTTATCCTGTGTGTGCCCACCTCTGGAGTTAGCCGTTTCTCCAAAGCCCTGTTAATGAGAACAGTGTTAGGAGCCAGTACTGGGGTTGTGTTCTCAGCTCCTTTGAGTGGGCAGAGCTGGTGAGGAGCTGTATACACACACATGTATTTATACGTACATGGACACGTTTACGCATGCTTTTCTTTATCTAGGCATATAGAAAACCTTGAATTCGCATCAGTGTTTCTAATTCTCATCTAGCACTTCAGGACTCACTCTGTAGTTGGGTCTCCTTTCCATTTGTGTCCCTCCTTTGCCTGGAGGTTTCAGTGAGGAAGCTGGCTGTCACTGTCCTTGAGGCGCTTGGTTCCCTGTCAGCCCCTTCCATAAGCAGGCTGCTGTGCCATGCCTGCTCCCTCGTGGACATGTCTGCACACCTTTGGGGCTTCAGCCCCTCATGCAGCTCTCGTCCCCGTGACCCTCCTCACCTGAGCCTCTATGTTCTCCTGCAGGCAGTCTGCTCTCCTCTCTCTGGCCCTGTTGGAGTGCATCATAGCTGGCAGAGAGAAGGACCGTCAGCACCAGGAGACGGCAGGCGGGCTGTGACGTCACTAGGCCTGAGGTCGAGGCACAGGTTCTGGCTCCTTGCTGGATTCGATTCCATCTCCCTCTTTAAAAGCTGATCCAGGGATATCCGGGCAGTGGCCCTTTTCTTCTCATCGTAGATGACACGGTAGCACTGGGTTGCGTTCTGAACCTGTCTCTTATACACATCTCCTTCACACTCAGGTGGAAGTTTCATCCTTTTGTAGCTGCTCTGCCAGGGTGCCCTTCTGCTAGGACCCCCTCCCTTGCAAGCTGTAGGTGCCTCTCATGCAGTTGCCCCCTCATCTTGCATGAGTGCCTAGCACCCTGCTCTGCCTGGACCGCCATCCCCTCTTACAGAGGTGCCGACATCACCCCACGGGGACACCCTCCTTGCTCCAGGTGGACTCTGGTGTCACACTCTGAGCTCTCTGCCCACAGAGGTGCCCACTGACCAACTCTAGCTTCTATGACTGCTTTTTCCATCATGTTACTTCTGGAGGATATTTCCCTGGAGAAGGAAATGGCAAGCCACTCTAGTGTTCTTGCTTAGAGAATCCCATGGACAGAGGGGCCTGGAGGGCTACAGTCCATGGGATCGCAAGAGTCAGACATGACTTGGTGACTAAACCACCACCACCACCACCATTTCTGGAGGATAGAGTAATAAGACAGCAAGTAGGCTGACAGCAAGTAGGCTGTTGGGATGAGCTGACCCCAACAGCCTGGAGGCGGACCACCCTTTCCAGCATGCAGTTTTCCGTAAGATGCTCTCATCTCAGACACCAGCTATGACTCGAGGATCCACAGGCTACCCTCACTTCTGATCATGTGGCTGCAAGTTGGGAGTCCTGATCTCCCCTGAGGTTCAATGATTCACTAGTAACTCACACAACTCTACTTGTTATTAAAATTCTGTTACAGCAAAGAGAGACAAAGCAGAGCCATCCAGGAGAACAAATGCATTCGGCCAGGTCTGGAGGGTCTCAGATCTGTGAAGTTCCCATTGTTCTCTCCCCAGGGTGTCAGGAATGCATTTCCCGCCCAGGAAGCCTGTGTGATAGCAGAGTGTAGGGGCCATGGCTCAGTGTCTCGCGTTAGTTGGTGTTGTGTTATGTGGGCATGACTGATCGGCTCAGCAGCCACATGAGTTGGTCTCCAGCCCCCTTTCCTCCTGGACGTTGGGCATACAGCATGCGGCTGAAAATCCCAACTTTCCAGTCACATAGTTGTCTTACGGATGTGGCCAGTCCCTGTCCTGAGTCACCTCCTCATCGTATACTTCTGGGTTACCATGAATAACAGACACTTCTGTTATTTGGTAAATTCTTTATTCCCAGAGCTTAGAAGTTACTTCCTAACAACCAAGACAAAAGCCAACCAGATTCCTCTGGCATATGAATTAATTGTTTACTCTTAAAATCCACCTTGAGGTTTCTCATTTACCTTCTCAGATTAAAATTAGTTGTACAAGAGTTCTGTAATGGTTGTAATGTTCTTATCTATTCATTTTTATCAGAGTAATTAATAAACTTTCAGAAATGTTCCAATACTGATATATAAAATAATGGTGTTGGAGTTATATAATCTAATCTATAGTATTTTGAAGTAACCACAAGTTTTAATTATACTGTATTTTGCCTTTTACCTGTCAATTGCATATCTTATCTATTTTAGGTATGACTTTAGCCTTTCCAGCTTCAGTTCATGATTCTCTGATTTGCAGTAAAACATTTCAAATTCTATATAAAAATGAGGAGGTTGTTTTAAATGATGTCATGATCTTCAAAGTTAAAATGTTGTTGGATGAAAAAAAGGTAAACATTTCTTCATATATATTTAGATAAATATTTTCATAAAGCCTCAAGGCATATTTCTAACTTTCTATAAAATATTCAAAAGGCATCTCATAGTCTGATTTCTCTTCAGATTGAAGAAACCCTTGAGGAAATGAATTTTCTGTTATCATTGGATCTACACTTCACAGATGGAGATTATTCGTGAGTAGGCTAATCAAACAGTTAAAACTCTGTAGTCATGTGTGACTGTTACTATCCCTATTAAAGTCCCATTTTCTTCTTGGAACCCAGCCTACCCTCCTCTTATTTATTTTGAACTTCTACCCCGCTGGGAGAGTCTCATGGGAATGGTTAGTCCTGCTTTTTTGTGCTCATGCTGATTCCAGGAGCTGCAGGTAGCAAAGCCAGATGAGCTGAAGAAACATGAAACAGCTTCTGGGACTCTTGGACATTGCACTGTTGACACAGCATCACTGCCTTGTGGCCTTTAAACCTGCCTCTGTTCCACTGCGCCACTGGCTACTCTTTCTTGGTGGCGTGAGTGATGCGCTCTTCAGGTGGGGCCTTCTTGATCTTCAGAGAGTTACCGAGACTCAGGACTCTTCGACCTGACAGCTGTTTCCAGAGTCCATTAGGAAGATTTAGGACTGGCTGCCCTGGTTCAGGAAGATCCCCTAAGAGGGAAATGGCAGCCCACTCCAGCATTCTTGCCTGGGCAATCCCATGGACAGAAGAGCCTTGCGGGCTACAGTCCATGAGTCACACGTGATTAGTGACTAAAACAACCCTAAACTTGTCCACACATCTGCACAAGTAGTCACACATTTTAGGAACAAGCTGTGCTTGTATCCATGTGAAACAAGAAACAGAGATCCATTTTACTATTCTACTTTTGTAGAAATGCTTCTTGAAAATTGTATACAAATTCAGACTGCTATGGCATAAATGTCTAGGCAGCCACAGTACTGAGAGGTCTGATGAGAGATGCCCTCTACCACTGCAGAGGAATAAGAGTCTTTACATGGTAGCTGCTACTTCTCTGGAATACTCGTTTATTACAAAAAGTCCTTGAGGGAATTCTTTCTTAAACCTAGTCAGAATTCTATAAGTAGGGTAAGCTGAAATGAGTACATAGTTCATAGCTGTAGGTACATATTTTGGTTAAAAATATGTATATATTTGGAAATAATTTTCATGGCATTGTTTCAGTTTTTGTATGTATAAATCTAATGACTAAATATCGATGATAGAGTATATACTAATTACTTGCTTATTTTTGAGCAACATTTAATAACAGAATTTTGTACCATACATACCTTTTGGTATTTATCATAATAGAATTTGACCTACATGATACTGCAGCTTTACTATAAACAGTATTCCCTACTGGAGTAAAATTTTAGGATGAGAGTATTTCCTAAAGTATCAAAAAGACTCATTTTGTAGGCACAGTAGTGAAAAACAGTCCAGTAACGTGGAAATTGTAAGTACAGATAGAAAACTGTAAGTAAGATTTGGTTATTTCTTTATTGTTAGATTTCATATAGCTGTCTAATGCAAATGTGATGCTTTAAAAATTGTTCTCATTTTGTTTTTAAAAAGCAGTTAAGCAATTAAATATTTTTTGATAGTTTAAATTACACTACAAAACGTTGGCCTTCACTAAATTTCTCTACTAACACACAGATGGGTTGCTTTCCATAGGGCAGATGATCTGAACGCCTTGCAGCTAATAAGCAGCCGCACGCTAAAGCTGCACTTCAGCCTCCAGAGAGGCCTCCATCATCACGTAACGTCATGTTTGATTATTTCCACCTTTCTGTTGTGTCTGTTACAGTCCATGCGTCACTGGTTGCGCTACACCAGCCACTGATAAGGTAAATATAATCAGCTCCCTGATGCTTATTAATATCAGTTCAGTTCAATCCCTCAGTCATCTCCGACTCTTTGCAACGCCATGAATCGCAGCACACCAGGCCTCCCTGTCCATCACCAACTCCTGGAGTTCACTCAGACTCACGTCTATCGAGTCAGTGATGCCATCCAACCATCTCATCCTCTGTCATCCCCTTCTTCTCCTGGCCCCAATCCCTCCCAGCATCAGAGTCTTTTCCAGTGAGTCAACTATTCATATGAGGTGGTCAAAGTACTGGAGTTTCAGCTTTAGCATCATTCCTTCCAAAGAAATCCCAGGGCTGATCTCCTTCAGAATGGACTGGTTGGATCTCCTTGCAGTCCAAGGGACTCTCAAGAGTCTTCTCCAACCCCACACGTGATTAATATAGTGTCTTTTACTTTTATAATAAAAGCATATGCTTTGGTGAAGATAATTGAAATAAGAATTTCTAAAGTCACACTTATTTAATACTTTTGTTTTTATACTAAAGTGTTAGTAAAATTTAAGAGCATAGGAATATTAAATTGATGACTTTTTTATTGCAAAAATATGGAGCAATCTTTGTCAAACTGACCAGGAAAAATAATGCAATCTGGAAGCAACCGTATAGCATTTATGTAATGCTACACTATAATTATTCATTCTCTGGGAAAGTATATTCATCTTTTCATAGCTTTTTTTGTCTTCTCTCTGAATGGACTTTTTAAATTTATACTATACAATAGTTGTTTTCTAAGTTATTAACCAATTTTATGAATCTTTTTAAACTATAGCATGTTAGCCTAAAGGTATATAATATTCTGGATTATAATGAATGCATTGGGATAATTATTTTTTCTGCTCACTTCTATGGGGAGATGAATTGTCTTTCGTTAATGTGAGGATACAGTTCGAACTCTTTAGTTCTCAAAATAACATCCTCCTTATGGCAGAGGCAACAGAAATGGCACTTTTAAATCAGTAACTTATGTGAAAAGATTCCAAATTGACTTGATTTCTGAACTAGTTTATAATTGCTGGCATAAATCTTTTTGCAGCAACTAATATTAGGGACGGTGCTTGAGGGTTATGATGTTAAACTGACTTATCAGAAAACTAAGTAGGTGATTTTTGGAATTACCCTGAGAATTTATAGAAAACCAAGACACTTTAACAGATTTTCCCCCTAGTAACACCTTGTTGCGTATCTTTAAGTTGCTGTAATAATTGTGAGCACATCTTCCCCTGTGTTGCCCCGTCATGTCTTTAGAGCTTGGGGCCAGGAAGAGTGTTTCTCCTGATGACCTACTTTTGCCTTCCTTATTCTGTAGTAAGATCTGTAACTAGTTATTGTGCAAGTTTTGTCTTTCCTATTAGACCTTTGAGAGCTTGTTCTCAGTTGCTATAACTTTGTAAACAGGAAAATGTTCCCATTATTATGCATAATTTTTTTATAAACATCTTCAAAACAATTTTAGATGTTGATTAAATAAATTAATATTTAATAGCATAATAACTCAGTGAAACTTCTTTGAAATATAGCTTTTGAATAAGTAGTATATTTGGTATGAATTACATGTTAGGTTTTGAAATTAACTTTTTATCTGTTTATACAATACATTCCTGTAGTCTTCTGAATTTCTTATTTTTGTAATTTCAGTAAGAATCCTGAACTATACTATTTCAACCATTCCTTTTTCTTTATAACAAATAAATACGTTGATGGCTTAGTTTCTTTTCTGAAAAAATGTAGGAACTGTTTGTTGAGACTCACTCAGGTTATTAGTGCTGCTTTTTAGTCCCTGGTTACATAGAGCTCATCCTGGTAACATCAGTGTGTGCTTCCTCTTGCAACACAGCTGTTTTTGCCACAAGCTAGTAGGGGAAAGAGGCAGCTCACGTCCTAGAGTCCTTTTCCTGGAAGGAGAAGACACTTTTGGCTCAGAATCAGAAGCCAGGAGGATTAGCTGTTGGCTCTGGTTAGTGCCTGTAACAGCTGAGGTTGTTCCCCTTTCCGTTGTTGTCTGGGCTCTGAAGTCGCCTCTCTTGCAAGCTGCGCCCTAGAGGGAGCAGTGTCTTTCCTGTGCTTCTTGGTCTGTAAACTAGATGGTTGGGTTGGGAAGGAAAGCAAGGAAAGGGGAAGAAGGCTGTTCGCTGGTGGCATGCGGTAGAGGGTCCTATTACCAGTAACATTCCTCACTGTGTTTCTGTGAAGACAAGTTTTTCCCTGAAGTTTTGTTATGGCTGGACTTTTTAATCCTCTAAAATAAATGAAAAAAAAATTTATAATTTTACCTTTTAAACATTATTTTTACATAAAATAATTTCTGTGATCAACCCAACTATAGATATAAATCAGTTATTTTAAGTAACTGGGATTAGGATTTCTTTCTTTGCTTTTTTTGCATAACTTTTTTCTTATACTTGATTTTTTTTTTTAAGTACAGCTTCTTTGACTCCGTCTTGAGAAACTCAGTTCTGTCATAGCAGGTGGAATTTACCATTGCCTTGCTACACCCTCTTGGCTAGGATCTAGAGATTTCATTGTTGCACAGCAAATTGATTTTGCTCATGAAGGCTGCCCTCTGCTTTTGGTACATTTGATTCACTTTCCTGCCTTACCCTTTTTGCCAAACTGCCAGACAGTCAAATGCTTTGGCCTTCTTATAATTAGCTAGTACTTTATCTTAGAAAAAATATTTGTCTATGATTTTCAAACAGTCAAGCAGAATATGGTTCTTATTCTATAGAATTTGTGATATGTTAAATGTAATGTTAGTACTGACGGCAGTGGTTCATACCCTATGTGACTGAGGTAGTGCCTTGAAGCACTTACTTAGGTTATCTTAGAGTTTATAGACTTTTAGTGAAGAGAAAGGAAATACCTTGTTTTTGAAGAAGAGAGAGAACAAGTAGACCCGTGGTTGTCCTTTTTCTGCCCTTAAGTGGGACCTCTTTATTTCTGTAAGCAGCACCTATATTTGACTGTTAACTTTGTGAATTTGGTCACCAGTTCCGAAAGGTTAGTATTTCCAAATTAAAGCAGGTCCCTCATTTGTCCCTGAGCTACTCTTGGTCCCACCCCGTTTTATCCCTCCTCAAAGCCCAGTAATACAGAAGTATTCTCAAACATCTAATCTTAGTTTTTAATAATAATAATTCAAATTTTAAAGGAGAAATTGTAAAAGTACTTTAAGAATACTTTAGATATCATAATCTTGCAAAGTCCTTGTTTTTTTGTAATCGTTTAACTTAGCACTCTATAAATAGACTGTTATGACAACAATAATGTGATGCTTGTTCCTCCAGTTTTCCTCGTCCTGTGAAGACGACTTGGTTAAACAGAAATGCACCAGCACAAAACAAAGATTCTGTGATTCCTACTCTTGAAAGTGTGGTCTTTGGTATTAACTACACAAAGCAGTTATCACCAGACGTAAGAACTGATGTGTTTATAAAGCTTCTTTTCTCTCTTATTTTGAATGAAGTGTATTTTAACTGTTATATATCTGTGGATGTAATAGTTCTTTTGTTAATTATTTGAGCTCAACGACTTATAGATCTAATTAAACATGATCTTCACAAGTTTATTGGTTCCAGTGTTTTTTATGAAAACGAACCTGATGCTTCAAGATTTCATGAACAGGGATCTTTGACAGGCATTGCTTTTTTTAACTTGTTCCTGTCACCTCCTGCTCTCTTAACGGAGCTGGTAGGATCATTCCAGAGGAGCCTGTGAGGCACCCCTGCCAGAGTTGATACCTAACTTGCAACAGTGTAAGTACTGTTACTCCCCTAAAAGAAGAGAGGGTTCATACTATAAAAACAGAGTGTCCCTCAGCAATCTGTATGTCAAATTTTCAAAAGTCATTATTTGATCTGCTTGTTTTCAAAGTCCAATGAAACTAAGATTTCTCAAATCACATTTCCTATGTTTAAATTACCTGTATGAATGAGAACAACTTCCTAAGATGCTGCTAGACTTCTTACATGTTTTAGAATAACTGTGATTAGTAAATCCTTTATTTTTCTAAGTTTCAGTGTGCTATTTTTAGACTCTGGTTACTAACATTGTGTCCCAAATGGGCTGTTTGTTCAGGGCTGCAGCTTTGTCATCGCAGATTCCTTCCTGCGTCACGCCTACCGTTTCCACTACACCCTCTGCGCTGCCCTGCTGCTGGCCTTCAAGGGGCTACACAGCTACTTCATTACGGTAACAGAAGAGCTCCCCTCTTGTCAGAAACTAGAACTGGGTATGTTGAAAGTAGCCAGGCCTCTTCGTTCTCACACTGCTGCTATCAGCTTGGCCATAGTTTGTGTACTTAGTTTAGTGCAGCTAGTTTGCTTTATGTGCTTCACCTTTACTTCTCTCTCAACTCCATCTTTTTCAGGCTTTGATAATTACTTACTGAAATTTAAAAAAAATTTATGATATTGAGAAATAATTTCTTGGTGCTAAGTTTGAGATGAGTCTTTTGATAGATTTTTTAAACAGTATATCTTAGACTGTAACCAGAAAATATACTAGAAAGCAAATTTAATTTTCCATAGAATTATTAGATAGCAAGATAAATTAGGGAAGATAAATTCAATAGATTAGGTAATATAAATTAAATCCATACTTCCAAATAGTTAATAGTCTAAGCAGATTATATGTACTTGGAACCTTTTGTAAAATACATTGATTTTAG
>SJYC01086736.1:0-34413 GCA_006408675.1 Madoqua kirkii | reverse complement strand
TTGTACTAATTAATCTCCACTAAATTTTAATTTTTATAAACTTTTATTACTCCCAATAATGCAGATTTTTAAAAACTTAAATGTAGAGAAACAAGGAAATATTCAGTGTCTCCTGTAAAGTAAACATATGGTAAAGTATGCGCCTCTTGGAGTCATTCTGTTGGAAAAAGGACCTGATTAAAGGATTAACAAGTAATCAAATCCCAAATGAGGGTGAAATGCAGCTGCTCCTAACACAATAGTTACCCCATAAATTCCTTGTCCCACAGCCTCACATTCTTCAGGCTCAGAGGAAGAGGAAAACAAATTTATTAATTTCTTTTTTTCTTAAGAAGATCTTCCAGAGAAAAGGAACGTGGTCATCTTTAACTTTGCTGAAGCCCCTCTGAAGCAACTCTTTCTACTAGACTTTTAGGAAGACTAGAATGATAAGTAGCCATGGCCGAAATTGTAGCTTTGTAATAGTTAAACTTTTTACAAACTTTTGGTGCCCTTTCTCTCACAGATGCCCAGGGACCTCATGCTATCCTTCAATTTATAAAGTCCTTGACTCAGTTATCCTACTCAGATCTGTTTTCTCCTGTCAAACCTCACACAAAAAGTTAATTTTCTCTTTCATTCTCCTCCAACCCAAAGAACATCAAATCCCCGTTATTCAGGTCTTACAAAATGTAGCTACTTTATAATTCTAATTTCATTTAGATTTGTATGGTCAAAAATAGAAAAGGAAAGGCAAGATGAGTGTTGAAAATTGTCACCTAATTGGAGAAACAGTAATACTGATTCTCCCTGATATGGGGACTGGGGAAATTCCTGGGAGGCAATAATGCAAATTAGTTTTACCTATTCTACTGAGAGTGAACTGAGATAAGACTAGAGTCTGGCCAGTAAAGTAATTAAAGTGATAATGACCATCGCCTATCAGTCCACTAGCATGTTGTTATAGACCGCATAGAACCACATGATTCATCATTAACTCTTACAAAATCTACTTGCTTGATGTATGTTTCTTTGGCTCAGACATGGTAAGTTTGATCCACGCCATTAATGTTCTTGAAACATCTTAAGATAACAGTTATCAGCATCCTCATAGTCACTCAATGTATTAATACATTGTTTTAACTAGATCATTTGTGAAGCGGGTCAACAATGTCATATATAGAGTTAGGGTTTGAAATTTTTTAAAAGATTTTAAAAAATAATTGAAAGAGACAGACTATTACTCGGGTAATAATATCTTATCAGATGTACTTTCTGAGCAGAAGAGAAAAAGTTTGCAGTTATCAAGCAGACAATTATACGGAAATTTCATGCTATTTATCTGTGACTAAACTGACAATGAATACTTCAATATTCAAAATAAGTACATGACATGTTATGGAAAAAAGTTATTCAATTCTGAGGTTGAAAGAGAACAAAAAGATGAAGATCACTTGTTTAGTATCATATGGGACATGGAGACACTAATGGAACAACAATTTCAGAAACAGACAGACCTTGCTAATTCTACCCACCGAATGAGTGTGAAATCACCTATAGGCACAAGGCAGAGGCAAGAATAAATCCTCTGTAAGTTAATGTACTGCTAGCTTAAGCTTCAGACTACTGCAGTCTTCTTTCATTTTTTTGTTGAAGTTTATGCATTTACAATGTACTGTTAATTTCTTCAGTTCAGTTCAGTTCAGTCGCTCAGTCATGTCCAACTCTTTGCAACCCCATGAATCACTGCACACCAGGCCTTCCTGTCCATCACCAACTTCCAGAGTCTACCCATACCCATGTCCGTCGAGTTGATGGTGCCATCTAGCCATCTCATTCTCTCTCCCCCTCTTCTCCTCCTGCCCCCAATCCTTCCCGCATTAGAGTCTTTTCCAATGATCAACTCTGTATCAGGTGGCCAGAGTACTGGAGTTTCAGCTTCATCATCAGTCCTTCCAATGAACACCCAGATCTGATCTCTTTCTAGTGTATAGCAAAGTGATTCAGTTATACATATGTATATTACTTTTGGTACTATTTTCCATTACTGGTTTTTATAGGATGTTGCAGATAGTTCCCTGTGCTACACACGCATTAGAGTCTTTTCCAATGATCAACTCTGTATCAGGTGGCCAGAGTACTGGAGTTTCAGCTTCATCATCAGTCCTTCCAATGAACACCCAGATCTGATCTCTTTCTAGTGTATAGCAAAGTGATTCAGTTATACATATGTATATTACTTTTGGTACTATTTTCCATTACTGGTTTTTATAGGATGTTGCAGATAGTTCCCTGTGCTACACAGTAAGTCCTTACTGTTTATCTATTTTATATGTAGTAGTTTGTATTTGCTATTTGGCCAAGCTATTATGAGCTGTTTGAATGTTTTGGAAATTAAGCACTTGTTAGTCGCATTGTTTGCAAATACTTTCTCGTATTCCATATCGCTTTGTTTCCTTTGTCGTGCAAAAGCTCTAAAGTTTGGATTGATCACTTTCCTTTATTTTTGTGTTTTATTTCTATTACCTTGGGAAACTGACCTTCTCTTCCAGTAGAAGAGCCACTGGGTATCCCTTCACAGGAGCTGTCAGCCATGAAGTGCACTGTCACCCACTGTGAAGGCTCACAAAGTACACGGTTGGATTTTGACACTGCCCTCAGACCCATCTCTACCAGGGAAATGCAAGTGATTGGCCTGGTGTACTTTAGGCAATGTGCTCACAAAGCCGCCGGTACAGATTCATCAGTCCAGAGTCTCTGTTGTCAGGCGTTGGGACCACTAGAGTTGTACATTTACATCTGCTATGGGGACTATGGAATCATTTCAGTCCCAGCCCTGCCTCTGCTTGTGCCACCCACAAAGACTGCAGCTGCTGCCATGGGACCCACTCCAGCTGTAGGAGCGCTAAGAACCCACTCTGAAGTTCATCAGGTACTGAGCTCACAAATTGGCCACTGACAGTGTAAATCTGGATCACAGCTTCTGGGCCATGGCTCAGATTTCAGTCCTTCTTCCTAAATTATGCAGCCCTTGGGCACAGGTTCAGATTTCACCCCGTCTCTGCTTGTGGACAACCCACCACTGCTTGCACACTGGAGCCTTGCCTGCAGTGAGTGTGCTGAAGATGAGACTGTTATGGTGGGGCCATGTCCCTCCTTTTATGCTTGTGTTAATGATAGGGCTTCTCTGATGGACCAGGGCCCCTCCTGTCTACACCCTTGTTTGCTGCTTGGACCATACTCCAGCTCCTTCAGGCTGTTTCCATGGAGCCATTCCCAGTCCTCTCCCCTGATCTGTCTGCTGAAGCTCAGATTTCTGCACACCAGCACCAGCAGACTTGCTCTTCGGACTAGGGAGCGCAGGAAGGTAACCAGGACCGTGTGCTTGTCTCTCTCCTTTCTGCCCTGACAATCTGGCTGCTACATTCTCCTCTGAGCCTCTGAAGCTCCCAGTCTATCCTGTCTGTCATCTCAGGCTCTGAAGGGTAATCCTGGGTAAGGGGAACTTTCCTCTTTCACAGCTCCCAGATGCTGGCCCCCTCCCAATCCTTTGCTTTTTTCTTTCATGCTACCTGGTTACACTGTAACCTGTCTTGTAACTTCGGTTGTATGAGCTCTTCTGCCAGCATTCAGTAGGTGTTCTGTGAGAACTGTTCCACATGTAGATGTATTTTTGATGCTTTTGTGGGAGGTGGTAAGGTCCACATCCTTCTGTTCTGCCTTCTTGATTTCCCTTCAGTAGGTTGTTTTTTTAAGTACAGCTTTGAGCACTCAGTTTAAAATAATCATAATTAAATTAAGTTACATGAGTTCCTGAACCCAAATAAATAATTATCAAAACAAACCTATAAAGGAAAAGGTTGGTACATTTAATATGCTAAAATTCAGAGTATCTTTTCATCAAAAGACATCACTAAGAAAGCAAAAAGGCAAGCCAGACAGTGGAAGAAGTTATTTTCAGTATACATAAAGAATAAAACTCATATCCAATGTCAGTTAAAAAAGACAACCCAAATGAAAATTGAGCAGTATACAGAGGAAGAAAAGCAAATGTGAATGAGGTGCCCACCTTTATTTATAATCAAAGAAAGCAAATTAAAATAATAGTGGGATAGAGTACACATCCACCAGCCAGTACTGGATATACCAACAATATACATGTTGATGAGGATGTAGCAGAAGAGAAATTTCTATACACTGTGTCAAGCAAAAGTAAAATGCTTTGGAACATAGCTTTCTTTCAGAAAGTTAAAAATAAGATAACCAGTATATAATTCCTATACATGCTTATATGTATGTGTGCTGCATTGTACTAATATACACGCTCATATGTATTACACTAAACTGTTCTAATATACACGCTCATATGTATGTGCACTAAATTGTACTAATATACACGTTCATATGTATGTGTACTACAGTGTACTAATGAGCATGTTCATATGTATGTGCACCACACTGTGCTAATATACATGCTCATTTGTATACATACTGCATTGTACTGATATATCCAAGGTTGATCATAGCAGCATTATTCAAAATATTGGGTTGGCCATAAAGTTCGTTTGGGTTTTTCTGTAACATCTTATGGAAAA
The DNA here is from genome assembly GCA_006408675.1 of Madoqua kirkii. NCBI lineage: Eukaryota > Metazoa > Chordata > Mammalia > Artiodactyla > Bovidae > Madoqua > Madoqua kirkii. Next base: position 29,839 of record SJYC01086736.1, on the reverse strand, counting down.
GCCCTAAAAAGCTTTCTGGCCAGCCAGAACTGAAAAACTGGTAACACCCAAATGTCCATCAGCAGTAGAATGGATAAATGAAAACAAGTGAATTAGAACACCATGGAATAACACAGATTCATAAAATACTGAGGGAAAAAAGCAAATTTCAAAAAAAACCCAGCATAAATTCATCACAGTAAAACTTGAAGCAAAGAGGCGAAACTAAAGTTGATTGATAGATTTTTGGCTGCACGGAGTCTTTGTGGCTGTGCACAGACTTTCCTCCAGCTGCGGCGAGCAGGGCTCCTCTCTAGGTGCAGTGCACATGCTTCTCATTGCGGTGGCTTCTCCCGCTGCAGAGCACAGGCAGGCCCTAGAACATGCAGGCTTCAGCAGTTGCGCTGTGTGGCCCCAGGAGTTATGGCTAGTGGGCTCAAGAGTGCAGGCTCAGTAGTTGTGGTACAAAGGCTTAGTTGCCCTGAGGCATGTGGAATCTTCCCCGACTGGGGATTGAACCCATGTCCCCTGCATAGCAGGGAGATTCTTAACCTCTGAACCACCAGGGAAGTCCAAAGCTAAAGGATTATAAGGTTGCTTGTATAAATGGCGATTACCTCTGTGAAGAGGATTTTGGCAATGAATACATGTAGACTTTCGGGGCCCTGGCAATTTTTTTTTTCATAGTCTGAGTGGTAAATCCATGATACTTGCTTTACACTAAGTTATTGGACTGTATACTTGGGTTTTATGTGCTTTGGTTTTTGGTGTTATAGTCCACAAGGTTAAAAAACAAATGAAGCAGCTCTCTGTATGCGGACATTAAATAATTCTCGAGTTTATGTTGTAAATGAAAACCTGGAGTGTGGAAAAGTATATAAGATTGGCTACTATTTATGAAAAAAAAGGAAGGAGGTATGAGGGAGGGAGACAGAGACAAAGAGAAAGCAAGAGAGAGGTGTTCATATAAGAGGGAATAAAAAACAGTGGTTATCTTGGAGAAATAGGTGGCCAAGGGACAAGACTAGAAGAAAAATGACTATTCATTGTATATCCTTTTGTACTGTTTGTATTTCATACCATGTAAATGTATCAGCTATTCTGTGTGTGTGTGTGGGGGGGGGTGTGTGTGGGTGTGTGTGTATACTCAGTCATGTCTCACTCTTTGTGACCCCATGGACTATGTCCTGCCACGCTTTGCAACCCCACGGACTATATCCTGCCTGGGTCCTCTGTTCATGGAATTTTCCAGGCAAGAGTACTGGAATGGGTTGCCATTTCCTACTCTAGGGGATCTTCCCAAGCCAGGTATCAAACCCCTGTCTTCTATGTCTCCTACATTGCACACGGATTCTTTATCACTGCCACATGGGAAGCTCATTAACTATTCTAAATAAATAAGTAAACATTCCTAAAAAAAAAAAAAAGGAAAAAAATTCCTAACAACAATGTTGATTATACTTATCCACAAGAGGTCACTATCAAATGATGTTGAACTCTAGTTCCTCATCAGAGGAAAAACCAGTCTGAAGTCTTCCTGTTCTCACCAGGAAGTGAAGAAGCATATTCATTTACATTCTTACTTTATTTTACCTGTCATGTTCTGTCTTATAAAAAACCTTCCACTTCAAAAATACGCACAGAAATTTAAAAGATACATTTAAAATGGAGCGAAAGAAGACAAAGAATTGAAGAGACAGTATGAAGCCATGAATGAATTTACAAAAAGCATAATATGATCCATTTCCCCTAGGATTAATGCACAAATTAGATTCTAACGTTCTAGCATTTGATTCAAAAAAGGAAGTATTGTCAGTTTTATAATTAAAAATCTTGCTCAGGAGAATATTCAGAGTATGAAAAATGTTTTCCCTGGTATAGTCTGTTAAAGACAATCCAAAAGGACTGTTTAGGTGAAATTCCTGACCAGTCTTATTAACAAGAATAATCCACAGAACAATTGGTAAATCACGCATCTTATTAAGAGAAGTGTAAGATGATCTGGGACACCAGATCAGGAAGTTTCATTCATGGGTTAGTCATGGTTGAAAATGAAACTAAGAATACATGGTATAGAAAAGGAAGAAGACAAGCCACAGAACTTGTGCTTTAAAAACTCTGTCTTAAACATAAGAGAGTGTCCAGTCTTCACTTGGCTGGATTTTTCAAACTTTGGTTATTGCAACAAATTCCCTTTCCCCTAAAGTTGAGCTGATTGTCCTTCAGGCAAATAATGGGTTCTAAGTTCAAGGCAAAACACCCCTATTTAAATACTGCTGCTGGCTCACCAATGCAGGGCTTACGGCAAAGAGGAGGGAAGTCGGTGTATAGGAGACGGTTTTCTCTGTGACGAGAGCTGTAACAGCTGTGAAAAACACTTCAGCAGTGATGGATTCTTCTGATATTCAAAGGAAAAATATAGCTATCATTGGTGGTGGCTTGGTAAGAATCTATTTACATATATTATTCCTGGTAGTGGTATTATATTATCATTACTCTTTTTTGCTTTTTTATCAGAGATTAACTGCTTTTATTACTATTTTTTCTATCAGTTTTACTGTAGTATTATTGACATAGAGCGCTCTATAAGTTTCAAATGTACAGCATAATGATTTCACTTACATACATTATGATTCCCACAAGAAGTTTAGTGAGTATTTCTCATTTCAGAGAGATATAAAATAACAGAAAAAGAAAACATACTTTTTCTTTGTAATGGGAACTCTAAGGATTTACTCTCTTAACAACTTTATTATGCAGCATACAGTGGCGTTAATTACGTGTTACATCTGTGGTGCTTATTTATATTATAACTGTTAGTTCGGACTTTTTGACCACCTTTGTTGTTGTATAAAGATATTATACCTCTAATCTTCCTCATCTATTTCACTCATTTTAATATTATTAATCACTTGTAAGGCTGGTTCACTTTCTTTTGAAACTTTTCTGATATTTAAATACACCTTTTTAAAAATGTGGTATTAGTTTAGTTTGCTCTTTCCTTTTTAGGAGCTATCTTATTTCCATTAAATACAAAGGTGTCCATTTTCCCTTGTTTTTTCTGTATAGCATTTTTCAAAATAGAAAATAAAGCAAATTGAAGTTGATTAATCCCTGAATAGACTATGTTTTAAAACAAATATTAATGTAAATAGCTATTTTAATCAAAACATTTGCCCTGTTTTGGTTAATAACGCAGTTTATGCTGTCTAGTAAGAATAAAAGTGTCAAGAAACATGAAGTTAATGCAGAATTATCACACTGAATGTTCACTAGTTATGCGAGTAAGTGGGAGTAACACTTATTCAGTCATCCTATCTGGCTGGTCCCAAGTTGGTGGAGTGAGGCACAGAGCAGGTGAAATGAATGGCTGAGATGGCCCCACATCTAGCAAGATGAGGGGGGGCGGTGTCTCTTCTCTGCTTCCACTGTTATGATAGGAAAGCTAGTTCTGCTTAACTTGGGGCTGCCTCAGTGAAACTGTATTTTCCCCTCCCTTAGCAGAACAACTATTTTGGAATCATAGGTATTTATTTATTTCATTTTCTCCGCAAAAATTTGCTGAGGGCCTAATAATGTGCCAGACACTGTTCTAGGTTGTATGTGAATGAGTACATTTTGCACCACATATAGAGTTATACAGTTTGTGCTAATTCTGACTTGGGTGTTGCCTTCCTTTTTGTGTTTTCCCTAAAGTATGATGACAGTTCTAACATTTCTGGTTTGCTATTGTTGTAGCCACACGTTCTGGGAAACAAAGTCACTCAGAAGGACAACGCAGATTGTAGAGTGCAGTTTATTACACCAGCGGGCCCAAGGCAGAGTCTTCTCTTAGCCAAGGACCCCCAAACAGTTTTTGTGAAAACCTTATATACCCTAAGTGTACATGCACAAACCCACCTCCCCATATTTCCTAACAATCAAAGTTAACCCGTGATTCATTTGCCTTAAGCCTAGGTAGTTAACAGTGTACAATTATCAATAGGCCTGTGGTCACACCTCAATAAGTATAATAGAATGTATGATTCTATTTGGTTACCAGATAATTAGGGTATTCTTTTTGCAAAGGAAGAGCCCCAGGGCTATTCCTTCCTGGGGCTTGGTTTTCCAGTTGGTTTGTCGTTTCTATAGATACTGGGCATATAGCTCAGAGTCTGCATGGAGTTGGACTAGCCCGAATTGGAGTTCTGCTTTCAAGATAGGGCCTGTTCTGATTCCTCCTTCACTATCGCATGCTGTGTTGGCCAATGCATGTGACATACATCCTCATTTCTTCATACTTTATACCTGGCTTCAATCCAAACGTTCCTATCAAAATGTTGCATAAAATGTGAATTCATGGAGTCAACAAAATCCTATTGGGTGCCAGCTATGTGCCAACATTGTTTTAGGTACTAGGAATCTAGTGATGAGTATTTAGGGAGGAGAAAGACAATGGAGAAGAAAAGTAAGTTCAGTGAGGCCTAAGCACTACAAAAAGAAATTCAAGCAGGGTAGTGCTGTAGGGTCTTGAGGGTATCCATTTATAGAGTGTGGTCAGGGACAGCTTTTCTGAGGAGACATATGACCTGAAAAATGAGAAGGAAGCCATCATGTGAAGGGCTACAGAAAGAGGTTTTGGGGTAGATGAAGGACTGTAGGGAAACGATGAGGAGATATTGAGCTGAGCACTTTTCTTGGAGCAGACAGAAAGGCACAAAGAATGAGACTGGAAAGGAGAAGCCACTGCGGCTGGGGAGAATGATATACCCGGAGAGCCTAGGATCTTAGAGTGCAAGGCAGACAGGTTTTATCCTAGAGGCAATGGAAAGCTGTTGGAAGATTTTAAGTATGAAAGCAAGCGGTGATTTTAGATTCCTTAGGCTGTTATATAGAGAAGAACTGGTGAATTTTTAAGAGCAGGTAGACCAGTTAAGAGGCTGTTGTGTTTGTTAAGGCCTGGATTAGGGTGGCAGCAGTGGTATCTCTTACTATAGCTCTTAGATATCCAAGTGACAGTGAAAGTCACTCAGTCATGTCCAACTCTTTGTGACCCCATGGACTATACAGTCCACGGAATTCTCCAGGCCACAATACTGAAGTGGGTAGCCTTTCCCTTCTCCAGGAGACCTTCCCCATCCAGGGATTGAAACCAGATTACCTGCATTGCAGGCAGATTTTTTACCAGCTGAGCCGTGAGAGAAGCCCAAGAATACTGGAGTGGGTAGCCTGTTCCTTCTCCAGGAGATCTTCCTGACCCAGGAATCAAACCAGGGTCTTCTGTATTGCGGGCGGATTCTTTGTCAACTGAGCTAGGGGAGATAACAAATATGTGAATGGATATATGATTTTGGAAGGCATAAAAATGTGAGGATCAACCACAGGTTTCTCCCTGAATAACACTTGAACTCTTCATCATCGAACCACTTCATTATCTGGGCTCACATACATGTGATAGAAAATGGAAGACATGAACTAATACACATATTTAAAAAGCAACTAAAATTCCTCTGCAAGGGAGTTCTTTTCCCTTATTGCTCAGGTCCATACTTAGGAATCATGTCTGATTCATTTTCTTCATTTTATGAAAACCCCCGTTCCTCTTTCATTCTACCAATAAGCCTTGGTGCTCTATAACAAAAATATATTTCAGTTCTGGTCACTGCTACCATCCTAGTTAGGGCCATCAGCATTCTTTATCCATACTCCTGCAGCCTCCTCCTAAATGATCTCCCAGCTTCTACTCTTATCCGTAGGCAGTTACACAGCATCCAGAATCAACCTTTCAAATCATTAGTGTGATAATTACCATTCATTGCTTAAAACCTTCCATTACAAATAAAATAAAATCTAGACTCCTTACTAAAAGCCCTACAGGAACTGAGTCTGTCTACCTGCCTGGCCTCATCCTTTCCATGTTTTTTGTTTTTTATATTACCTATCAGCACCTGAAATCATATAAAAATCATATAAAGTATATTTGTTTGGGAGTAAATAGGTAAGCTATTTATTAAGCACCTGTTCCTACAAGAATATGGCCTCTCGTGGCTGGAACCATGCCTAATATTACTTGATGTCATTATTTAGTATTTGACAGATAAATGAATGAAAGGAATGAAAAACTCTTCTTAATGATACGAAGGTAAAGGAAATTTCATAATGGATGGAAGACTGAATATTAAGGAAATTTAGAAAATTTAAAAAAAATTCTGATTACATAAAGTGATTCAAGAAGGTTAAATTCAGTACATAAAGGACAAAATTATTTTCTTGCCCATCTACTTTCTTTTGTATGTGTGTGTTTCACCTTCCCCTTATCTTCCTCTTCATGGACTGATCCTAGTCCCTTAGAATAGGATCTCTGATTATTAAAGGCTGATACACTAAAGGCTCTCTCTGGACCCCAGGGGAAAAATGCAAGAGCTGAGAACCTTTACTCAGAAGTCTAAATAATATAACGAACTGATATTTTTCCCCAATGGTACCTTGCCTAGTGAAAGATTACTCAAGAGTTTGTCTTTGCTCGAACCCCCCCAATGGTACCTTGCCTATGAAAATTACTCAAGAATTTGTCTTTGCTCAAATGTAGTAAATATCTGATTCTGTGATTAACCAATTGATTTCTGTTCTTTGAAGACATGTTAAATCAAAGAGGTCAGATAGCAACCAATAGATCAATGAAGGAGTCTTTGAGAAACTAAAGGTGAAAGAAATTGTAAACCATGATCATAAACTGGTTAAAGTTTATCTATTGAAGACTGGGAAAAGACATTAAAACAGTTTTTCAAGAATGTTAATCTGAGTATTTACAAAAATCACTATACTCACTTAGTTGTTTTCCTTCTTATGTGAAACACTGCTTCCAATCCCTTCCCCTGCAATAGGGATTACCTCCTGGAAGCTGGGGGTGTAACTTCTGCGAATGCACACAGGACTTTGCTTGCTTTTATCGCAGACTGCATTCTGTTAAAGTTACAGACATAATAATTGTAAAGAGATAATTGTTTAGTTGCTGAGTCATGTCTGACTGTCTTGTGACCCAACAGACTGCAGCCAGCCAGGCTCCTCCATCCATGGGATTTCCTGGGGAAGAATACTGGAGTGGGGTGTCATTTTCTTCTACAGGGGATCTTCCCAACCTAGGGATCAGACCTGTGTCTTTTGCATCTCCTACAACAGCAGGTGGATTCTTTACCACTGAGCCACCCAAATTTGTAGATATGCATAGTTTATTCCCCATAGAAGCTTCTATAACTTCGAGTCTAAATATTTTCTTATCTTTGGGTCCTGCCCTCTTTTCTTTTATAACAGTTATCCTAGTGCCTTGTACTCTCAAGCACACTAAAATATCTTGTGTACATGAGTTTGCTTTCAGAACAAAGTGGAGGATCATGCTCTTAGATGTTACGGGCAAGTAAAACAAGGACACTATTTTTCAGAATGGAGTCATAATGAATGCAATACTTTGAAGGATTAACATTTAAAAAAAAAGATTTAAAAAACAATCTCTATTTTTCAGGCTGAAAAGAGCTTTATTGTTGTTTAGTCACTCAGTTGTGTCTTACTCTTTGCAACCCCATGAACTATGTAGCCCACTAGGCTCCTCTGTCCTTCAGATTCTCCAGGCAGAAATACTGGAGTGGGTTGCCATTTGGAAGGATTTTTACAGGCTTCCAATTCTAACCTAAGTCAACCCATGGGTAAAAAACTGCCACATGAGTTTATGTTAGAGTGAGACTTGTTTTCTTCATCAAATGACAATCCAGAGAAGTCAAAAGAAAGGCCATTGCACATGTGTCCTGAAGATGTGCAGGTATTCAGGTTCTTGGTATCTGGAAATGCTGCTGCTGAGGTGACTGTTTTCAGTGTTTACAAGTATGATGGAAATGATCAGAGTTTTCAGTGATAGTTACAGCTACTGATCTCTCATTTTTTGGCTGAAGTTTAGAGTTTCAGCTGCAAGGATTATTGAGAATAGCAGCCTTAGTTGTTGTCTGCTGTTGTAGTGCGTGTCCATTGTTCTAGCAAACACTTTGAAGATGTATTTTAGGGCAATATTGAAGTATTTCTTCTGTCTCCCTAGCTGACAAGCAACTCCTTAAGAGCTTATTTAGAGGGTAAAGTTGTTCAAAACATGAGGTCAAGGAAATGTGTTTTCCATGACTTATTATTGTTAATTGTGCCCTGTCCCCTAGTAGTCAAGTTGTTAGTGGCCTCTACTGGTGAAATTGGGGCTTCCCAGGTGGCTCAGTGGTAAAGAATCTGCAGGAAACACAGAAGATGCAGGTACAGTCCCTTGGTTGGGAAGATCCTCTGGAGAAGGGAATGGCAACTCACTCCAGTATTCTTGCTAGGAAAATTCCATGGACAGAGGAGGCTGGTGAGCTATAGTCCGCGGGGTCTCAAAAGAGTTGGACATGACTTAGGGACTAAACAACAACTGATGAAACTTCCTTTGAAACTACTTGACCATGATGCTATGAGAGGTTATAGCTCACGTCTAGAGATGTTAAATTCTGTCACAAATGTATAGGCTCAGAATGGACCTTATGTCAAATCGGCCCTAGAGAGCGTTTTCTGCCCTGTCTCCCTAGGGTCTTTCCACCTCACAGCTCACTCTTCACTCAGCTTAGTTAGATAGAAGCAGAGAAGACAGTGAGGAGAATGCGTAGGAAAGGCTGCAATCTGCTGGAAGTGCAGGAACCCTTACCCTCTCCAGGTCTTGGTTTCTTCATCATGGGCTAAGACTAGGTCCCTAAGTCTTTTAACTCTACAGTTTTGCTGCTTCCTTTTCATACTTTATTCCTCACAGGTCACTAGCTTTGTTCTCAATCTAGTTTTTATAAACATAGAAATCAAATGTCACCTAGATTTTTCACTTTCTCCAAAATAAATATTCTAGACATGTATAAACCATCAGATGTTTCATAATTTTTGGTTAAGGTTTATATAAAGCTGCTTTTGAACTGTGGTGCTGGAGAAGACTCTTACAAGTCCCTTGGACTGCAAGAAAATCCAACCAGTCCATCTGAAAGGAAATCAGTCCTGGGTGTTCATTGGATGGACTGATGCTGAGGCTGAAACTCCCAATACTTTGGCCACCTCATGCAAAGAGTTGGCTCACTGAAAAAGACACTGATGCTGGGAGGCATTGGGAGCAGGAGGATAAGGGGATGACAGAGGATGAGATGGTTGGATGGCATCACTGACTTGATGCACATGAGTTTGGGCAAACTCTGGGGGTTGGTGATAGATAGGGAAGCCTGGCGTGCTGCGATTCATGGGGTCACAAAGAGTCGGACACAAAGGAGCGACTGAACTGAACTGTATAGTTCTCTATATAGTTGATGCTAGGAAAGATTGAACACCAGAGAAGGGGATGATGGTTGGAGATGAGATGGTTGGATGGCATCACTGACTCAATAGACATGAGTTTGAGTCAACTCCGGGAGTTGGCAATGGACAGGGAGGCCTGGCATGCTGCAGTCCATGGGGTTTAAAAGAGTCAGACACGACTGAGTGACTGAACTGAACTGAACTAATAGTTGGTTCAAGTGTATACTTTTTACTTTACGCAAATATTGATGAGACAAAGCATGAAAATAACTTAATAACTATTATTATTTAATTAATATTAAAATATCTATTCACTTCACTCTTGTTTTCCACTCCTCAGGCACAAAAACCTATGCTTGATAAACCTGTATTACTGCCCTGATTTCTAGCACCTGGTACAAACAGAAATGGAATCAGTTTCTTTGTGACCACGGATGTCATCTTGAATTTGCTCAATAAATAAGAGACACATTTTCATCTCACTCTACTAGCTTTCTTCAGTTTCTTTTGTAGTTTTGCTTATGTTCCAATTCCTTTCACCAAATAAATTTTCTTTCAGCTCTCTCACTCATGTGTCTGTATTTCTCTAACAGGCCTGACTAACATTTTGAGTATTTTTTGCTACCGTGATAGGTACCTCTAAACCCTGTTCTCACCTACATAAAACAAAAGTCCTTGCTCAGATTTTAGTTCATTTGCTGCCTATGAACAGTATCTGAAATGGAACCAATAACTTTAGACAGATCAGTTTTGTTAACTGCCTACCAAGAAAGTGTTCTGCTTTCCTTTTTATTGGTTCCAAAATACTCTGTCCATCTGTCCATACACATCTCTTTATTCAGCTATTCATCTATCTGTCAACTCAAAGAGAAAAGAACCCTCCTCCACTGGTGATGATAATCTCAGTTGGCACTTTTTTCTTGAAGACAATTTGAAAAAAATATATGCTGATAGTCTTAAATATATGGAGGAATTGAAGAAAGCAACACCCTCCCTCTCTCTCTGAAAGTCAGCTTCAGCAATGCCTTGCCTTTAAAGAGAGGATTGTCCTTTAATCTGAGGGGAATTAAAAGCACTGGAATCTAATATAGATTCTCAAATACACCAGATCTGGAGTATGCACAAAACCTGTAACAAAAGCTTCTAAAAATCTCGCTCACTCTCAACCTCTTCCACATACTTTGCAGTTATTCCAAAAGCAAAACCAAAGAAGATACAACTAACTCCTGCTACACTCCAAGCCATCAAAACCCTCTCCTCAACTTATCTCAGACTCTCTTCTACTCCTTTCTCATTACCTGTTTATAATTAAGCAATATAAATTCCTCCTGATACTAAACAATATAAATTCCTCCATTCCTCTTGATACTAAGGCCCAAGAACCAATGGGGCAGACAGAAAGAGAGTATGGATCTCAGAAGTTTCTGGGAGTTTGGTCTCTGTCACTAAGACCTGTGGTTTGATGACCATTTCATTATTGTGATTTTACCAAAAGAACTCAGTGGGTACCATGCAATTGTTTATAACCCTAAAAATTTAAAATAACTCCAATGTACGAATATAAGAGCATTGCATACAACAAAATATAAGGCAATTCATAAGGATTATGATTTAAAATATCTTATGACTTGGAAATACATTCACAGTATACTATTCCTTTTTAAAAGATAATTATATAATAACATATAATATAATAAATAATATAATAAAATATATATCCTACTACCATTTTAAGAAGAAATATCATTTACTTTATATACATAGGAAATGTGAATACTGGTTCTCCCTGGTGGTAATGTTGTGGAAGATTATATTTTCTTTCAAATACTTTCTAATTTTTTTTTACAAACTGTTGAGCCTTTTACTAAGTATCAGGTCTCTCCTGGAAATAGAAAGATGGACAAAATACAAGCCATACACATATCCTGAATCCCTGGGCATTCACAGCCTAGTGGGAAAGTCAGTCAGGAATGTAAATAAATAATTCAGCTAATTAGGAAAGATATTAAAACACATATATACATCCATGGAATTAAAGAAGAAAAGACATGTCTTTTGGAGTTGGAGAGATACTGAGAGAAATTGTACAGAGGATTTGATTCTTGAATGAAGGCTAAAGGAGGAAAAAACAGCACAGGCAAAGGGAACATTAGATTCAAATGCACATAAGTATAAAAGTGCAAGGCATATTCAGGAAATATACAATGACTTTGGTCTACCTCTTACAGATAGTATATGAGAATAAGAAAAAAAAATGAGCTTGAGAGGCTGAGATCAAATGTAAGAATCCTTTATGCCATGTTGAAAATTTGGGACTTTTTCTTAAAGACTTATGAGGAGCCAATAAAGGATTTTAAGAAAGGAACTGCATCATTCAATTTCTGTTTTAGACAATAGCCAGCTCTTCTGGAAGGATGACTTAAATAGGTCCTTGGAAGAAAAGTTATGACCAACCTAGATAGCATACTGAAAAGCAGAGACATTACTTTGCCAACGAAGGTCTATCTAGTCAAGGCTATGGTTTTTCCAGTGGTCATGTATGGATGTGAGAGTTGGACTGTGAAGAAAGCTAAGCACCAAAGAATTGATGCTTTTGAACTGTAGTGTTGGAGAAGACTCTTGAGAGTCCCTTGGACTCCAAGGAGATCCAATGTGTCCATTCTGAAGGAGATCAGCCCTGGTATTTCTTTGGAGGGAATGATGCTAAAGCTGAAACTCCAGTACTTTGGCCACTTCATGCACAGAATTGACTCATTGGAAAAGACTCTGATACTAGGAGGGACTGGAGGCAAGAGGAGAAGGGGACGACAGAGGATGAGATGGCTGGATGGCATCACTGACTCGATGGATGTGAGTCTGAGTGAACTCCGGGAGTTGGTGATGGACAGGGAAGCCTGGTGTGCTGCGATTCATGGGATCGCAAAGAGTCGGACACGACTGAGCGACTGAACTGAACTGAACTTAAGGGGAGAAAGAATTACTAGAAAACTTCTAGTAGTTCAGGTGATAGGCAATGGGAGCCCCATATAGGAGCAGTAGAAGGTATGGGAAGGAGATCTATTTTCAGAGAGATTTGAAAGGTGCAATAAATAGGACTTGTTACCTCATTAAATATATATTTGTAGGTAGAGAGGGCATTAACTATTCTTTGAGTTATCCTGGTTGGGTGAAATAGTAGGTAGAGTTGTCATTCACTAAGAGAATGAATACAGAGGAGGAGAAGGGTCTGAAGATTGAGGAGGGGAATAATTTGAATGTGAGGTATGCTGGGATGAAGATTCCTAGGAATCTTCCTAGGAAGACACCCAGGAAGAGAAGTTCAGTAGTCAGAGATGGTGTTCTGGAGGAGTATCTAGGCTAGACAAAAAGTTATGAACAGACTTTCTCAAGAGCCCCAACTTGAAAGTGTGTGGGACATTCATCTTATCATCAACAAAGGAAGGAAAATCACGACTGTTGTTTGACCTTAGAGACCAAATTCAGAAGATACAGGTAAGAGAGTTCAGAGTAAGATCTAAATAATAAAACATTTGACATAACATTCACAATTCTAGAGCCCTTGGATGGCTCAAATGGTAAGAACCTGCCTGCAATGCAAGAGACCCAGGTTCGATCCATGGGATGGGAAGATCCCCTAGAGAAGGGAATGGCAACCCACTCCAGTATTCTTGCCTGGAGAATCCTATGAACAGAGGAGCCTGGTGGACTACTGTCCATGAGTTACAAAGAGCCGGGTATGACTGAGAGACTAACACTTTCCACTTTCTCAGTTCTAGCAGATGTAATAGTTACAAAGTATGAAGACATTCTTATTTGCTTATTTTAAAGTAAGTGCAGTTAACAATCTGGTTCTTCTTATTACATTGATCAAATTCTTCAAAGACCAAGCTATAGTTCCACGAGTAGAAGGTTATTAACAGGCTTTACTAAAGCCCGTCTGGTGATAGACTCAGAAACAAACAATCTCTATGACTCTTAGGGAAAGTTTTATGTGCTTCAGTATGTCAATAATAGTTGACACATATTTAACATTACATTAATTCCATGAGTTGGAGTAGGAAATGACAACCCACTCCAATATTCTTGCCTGGAGAAACCCATGGACAGAGGAGCCTGGCGGGCTACAGTCCATGGAGTTGCAAAGAGTCGGACAGGACTGAAGTGATGGAGCATCAGTCCCATAAGTAGGAGGCTATTAATAGGCTTTGCTAAAGCTTGTTTGGTGACAGACTCAGAAACAAGCAATCTCTGTGACTAGGGAGAGTTTTATATGCTTCATGAGGTCAAAATTAGTTGACTGATGTTTAACAATACATTACTAGATCGATTTCAAACATACTATATTAAAAGGCATAGAAAGTATGACATTTTAAAAATCATGATGCCTCTTCCTGTTAAGGTCAGCATTTATATCGAATTGGCCTAAAAGTTTGTTTGGGTTTTTCTGATGTTATAGAAAACCTGAATGAATTTTGGGCCAATCCAATAAATTTAAAGTTTTCTCATGATCATTGGATACTTGAATGATCCTTGCTGCTGAGGTCACATGGGAATCAGCAGAAAGGTAGTCGATCCTACTGCAAAAAGCCACACTGGCTGAATGCCTGAGAAGCATAACTCCACATTTATATAAAAGAAAATGTCAAATTATCTTTTAAATTAGGCTTCAATATAGGCATCAATATAATGGTCCACAGTGGGGTCCAAGCACATGACCCTTAGAAAAGGAAGTTAGAAGAGAGAAAGTGGGGAAATGGAAGAGAAGTAAGTTGAGTAAATCCATGATTACATAACCAAGGAATCGCCTCAGAGTCTGCTGAAGCACAAACAAGCAAAGCCAATTATTAATAAAACATATACTTTTCAGATTTTTTTTAATCAAAACTTTTTACTACTGTGAACTATTGATGCTGCAAAACAAATATGGAGAATTTTCATAATAGTCTATGTCCAGGCTTACCTCTATCTGGGTTTCCCTCATAGCTCAGTTGGTAAAGAATTTGCCTGCAATTCAAGAGACCCTGGTTTGATTCCTGGGTTTGGAATATTTTCTGGAGAAAGGATAGACTATCCTCTCCAGTATTCTTGGGCTTTCCTTGTGGCTCAAATGGTAAAGAATCTGCCCAAAATGAGGGAGATCTGGGTTTGATCCCTGGGTTACAAAGATCTCCTGGAGAAGGGAAAGGCTATCCACTCTAGTATTCTGGCCTGGAAAATTCCATGGACTGTATAGTCCATGGGGTTGCAAAGAGTTGCACAAGACTGAATGACTTTTTACTTTCAGGCTTTACTCTAAGAACTGGCATGAAAACTACTAATAGCTCCTAGAAGTCTAACCACATATAGTTTCTTCCCTCTTCTCACCAGCCTCCCTCCTTATTGACACACAGGAAGCAGCTGGGCCTTACCCAATAGTATGTATTGGGCTCAGCATGATATACACGTATTTTCCTTTCCATTTATATCTTTGGGTCTTCCTAGCATTTTTGCCTGTGTAACAACTAAAGAGTCCCTGGTGGCTCAGATGGTAAAGCATCCCAGGAGACTCAGATTCAGTCCCTGGGGCAGGAAGATCCCCTGGAAGAGGTCATGGCAACCCACACCAGTATGTTTGCCTGGAGAGTCCCATGGACAGAGGAGCATGGTGGGCTACAGTCCAATTCCTGATTTTACATAGAAGTGAGAAGGAGAAATAAAGTTAGAGTGAGTCTAAAAAGTACTTTATAAGCCATGTTACTAATCTTTCTAGCTGAATTAATGTAATATCTACAAATAACTTTTCCTTTTAGTTTTATTCAAACCTTCAGTTCAGTTCAGTTCAGTTGCTCAGTCGTGTCTGACTCTATGTGACCCCATGAATCGCAGCATGTCAGGCCTCCCTGTCCATCACCAACTCCTGGAGTTTACCCAAACTCCTGTCCATCAAGTCGGTGATGCCATCCAGCCATCTCATCCTCTGTCATCCTCTTCTCCTGCCCCCAATCCCTCCCAGCATCAGAGTCTTTTCCAATGAGTCAAATCTTCCCATGAGGTGGCCAAAGTATTGGAGTTTCAGCTTTAGCATTAGTCCTTCCAAAGAACACCCAGGACTGATCTCCTTTAGAATGGACAGGTTGGATCTCCTTGCAGTCCAAGGGACTCTCAAGAGTCTTCTCCAACACCACAGTTCAAAAGCATCAATTCTTTGGCGCTCAGCTTTCTTCACAGTCCAAATCTCACATCCATACATGACCACTGGAAAAACCATAGCCTTGACTAGATGGACCTTTGTTGGCAAAGTAATGTCTCTGCTTTTTAGTATGCTATCTAGATTGGTCATAACTTTTCTTCCAAGGAGTAAGCATCTTTTAATTTTATACTATAGAATGTAAAAAACAGGCTACAGAATGGAGGAAGTTATTTGCAACATGTAAAAGTGACAGACCCTGTATTCAGATCTCTATAACTTTAAAGATCAATAGAAAAACACAGACAACTCAATAGAATATGGGCCAGAGAGACACTTTACAAAAGAGAAGATCCAAAGAGGGAGTCAACACAAGAAAAAAATGTTCAATCACTTTAGAAATAAGTCTACTTATTTATGTAAATTAAAACCACACTTCTCATGTTACCCAACCAACATGATATTTGATAGTCTGAGAACACGTTGTTGCTGTTCAGTCACCAAATCATGTTCAACTCTTTGGGGCCCCATCGACTGTAGCACACTAGGCTTTCCTGTCCATCACCATCTCCCAGGGTTTGCCCAAGTTCATGTCCATTGAATCAGTGATGCCATCCAACCGTCTCATCCTCTGTCACCCTGTTTTCCTTCTGCTTCAATCTTTCCTAGCATCGGTGTCTTTTCCAATGAGTCAGCTATTTGAATTAGGTGGCCAAAGTATTGGAGCTTCAGCTTCAGCATCAGCATCAGCATCAGCATCAGCATCAGTCCTTCCAATGAAAATGCAGGGTTGATTTCCTTTAGGATTGATTGGTTTCATTTCCTTGCAGTCCAAGGGTATCTCAAAAGTCTTTGCCAGCACCATAGTTCAAAAACATCAATTCTTTGGCACTCTACCTTCTTTATTGTCCAGCTCTCACATCCGAACGTGACTACTGGAAAGATCATAGCTTTAACTATATGGACTTTTGTCAGCAAAGTGATGTCTTTCCTTTTTAACATACTGTCTAGGTTTGTCATAGCTTTTCCTGCCAAGGAAAATTATCTTCTAATTTCATAGCTGCAGTCACCATCCACAGTGATTTTAGAGCTGAAGAAGAGGAAATCTGTCACTTCTTCCACATTTTCCCCTTCTATTTGCCATGAAATGATGGGGCCAGATGCCATGATCTTAGTTTTTTTTTAAATATTCAGTTTTAAGCCAGCTTTTTCACTCTCCTCCTTCACCCTCATCACCAGGTTCTTTAGTTCCTCTTTGCTTTCTGGCATTAGAGTGGTATCATCTGCACACCTGAGGTTATTGATATTTCTCCTGGCAATCTTCATTCCAGCTTGTAGCTCATCCAGCCTGGCATTTCACATTATGTGCTCTGCATATAAGTTAATTAAGGAGGGTGACAATAAATAGCTTTGTCATACTCCTTTTTCAATCCTGAATCAGTCAGTTGTTCCACACAGGGTTCTAACTGTTGCTTCTTGACCCTCATCCAGGTTTTTCAGTAGACAAGTAAGATAGGTTGGGTAGTTCCATTGATTTAAGATTTTTCCACAGTTTTTTTTATTATCCACACAGTCAAAAGGCTTTAGTGTAGCCAATGAAACAGCTGCTGCTGCTGCTGCTGCTAAGTCACTTCAGTCGTGTCCGACTCTGTGTGACCCCATAGATGGCAGCCCACCAGGCTCCCTCGTCCCTGGGATTCTCTAGAGGTAGATGTTTTTCTGAAATTCCCTTGCTTTCTCTATGATCCAGTGAATGTTGGCAATTTGATCTAGGGTTCCTCTGCCTTTTATAAACCCAGCCTGAACATCTGGCAAATATAAGCTCTCAGAGACTGCTAGTGTGAAAACACATTGGTACAAAATTTTGAAAAACTGTTTGGCATAATAAAGTTGAAGATACATAAACTTTTAACCGGAGATTGCACTTCTGTGAATAAAAGTCTACAGAAAAATCATGCACATGTGTACCAGGATGCATGTATGGAAATGTTTCTTTGCAGCTTGTTAATATTCTCAGGCCATCTTTCACAATATTCACATACATCAAACCCTTATTCTGTATATCTCTAAACTTGTATAATCTATATATCAATTATATCTCAATAAAACTGGAAAAAATAATATTGTCAGGCCAGAAACAACTCAAATTTCTTTCAACAGTAAAATGGTTAAATCAGTTCAGTTGAGTTCAGTCCTATCCGACTCTTTTCGATCCCATGGACTGTAGCACACCAGACATCCCTGTCCATCACCAACTCCGGAGCTTGCTCAAATTCATGTCCATCGAGTCAGTGATGCCATCCAACCATCTCATCCTCTGTCGTCCCTTTCTTCTGCCTTCAATCCTTCCCAGCATCAAGGTCTTTCCCAATGAGTCAGTTCTTTGCATCAGGTGGCCAAAGTACTGGAGTTTCAGCTTCAGCATTAATTCTTCCAATGAATATTCAGGACTGATTTCCTTTAGGATGGACTGGTTGGACCTCCTTGCAGTACAAGGGACTCTTAAGAGTCTTCTCCAACACCACAATTCAAAAGCATCAGTTCTTTGGTGCCCAGCTTTCTTTATGGTCCAACTCTCACATCCATACATGACCACAGGAAAAACCATAGCTTTGACTAGACGGACCTTTGTTGGCAAAGTAATGTCTCTGCTGTCTAGTTGGTCATAGCTTTTCTCCCAAGGAACAAGCGTCTTTTAATTTCATGACTGCAGTCACTATCTGCAGTAGTCTGTGAGATTTCATACAATAAAGAATCAAACAGGGGAAAAAAAAAAAAAAGAATCAACCAGTAATAAAAGGATGGCCTGGAGTTTATGTGGGATCATACAGATGATCTCACCAGCATACTAGTAAGTTAAAGCTGCTGCTGCTGCTAAGTTGCTTCAGTCGACTCCATAGACAGCAGCCCAGCAGGCTCCTCAGCCCACAGGATTCTCTAGGCAAGAATACCAGAGTGGGTTGCCATTTCCTTCTCCAAGTGAGTTAAAGAAGCAGATGCAAAAAATACAGAAGTATCAAAAGCATGTAAATTAAATTATGCTGCCTAGGGATGTACACCTAAGTGAAAAAACTATAAAGGAGCCAAGTTTGTTTATCACAGAAGTCAGAATGTTTACCTCTAGGAGAAAGTTTGAGGACTTAACTAAGGGGAAGTTGGGGGAGCTATAGGAGATTGGCAATGTTCTACATTTTTTGATCAGAGTCAGCAAATGAGTGTTTGTTTTTTCTAATTATTCTGTAAACCATACTCATGGTTTGTGGTCATTCTGTATGAAAGTTATATCTCATGATATGAAAATTAAAAAAGAAGAAAAACCTAAATCTTCCTTGAAAACCTTATAGTTTAATCTTCAGTTAATCCTGTTATTCTTGCAAATGGCATTTTCCACTAGTGACTGGGTTAATCAGTACGATGACTAAGGCTACACATGATGTTGCACTCAGTCGTGTCTGACTCTTTGTGACCCCATGAACCACAGCACGCCAGGCCTCCCTGCCCATCACCAACTCCTGGAGTTTACCCAAACTCATGTCCATTGAGTCGGTGATGCCATCCAACCATCTTACCCTCTGTCATCCCCTTCTCCTCCTGTCTTCAATCTTTCCCAGCATCAGGGTCTTTTCAAATGAGTCAGCTCTTTGCATCAGGTGGCCAAAGTACTGGAGTTTCAGCTTCAACACTAAGCCAGGAAAAATTCCCTATATTTGTGAAAATAGATAAAAATATGAAAAAAATTGCTTTGATTTCCTAGGTTGGATCATTAAATGCGTGCTTCTTTGCCAAGAGGAATTTCCAAGTCGATATATATGAAGCTAGAGAAGGTGAGACAATACTGAACAATGTGAAGTGTGGTTCTGATTCTTTGACTTCTAACTCCTTTAGATTTTAAAAAGAAAAAAAAATTTTTTTAAGGTAAACTGTTGAAAGTGAAAGAAAAGAAACTGAAGTCACTCAGTTGTGTCTGACTCCTTGAGACCCCGTGGACTATAGCCTACCATGCTCTTCCGTCCATGGGATTTTCCAGGCAAGAGTACTGGAGTGGGTTGCCATTGCATTCTCCTAGGGGGTTTTCCCGACCCAGGGATCGAACTCAGGTCTTCTGCATTGCAGGCAGGCTCTTTACCCTCTAAGCCACCAGGGAAGCCCAAGGTAAACTGTTATACTTCATTAAAACCCTCAACTGTCTAAATTTAATTTAATTCAAATTCATTACTCTCTGTGTTTTCTTTGAAAGAGTTAACAAAGTCTTTTAATTTGGTCCAGATGGCACCCATTTTTGAGGTGTATATGCTCACCCTGTCTTAGGATATAAGAATTGCGTGTAACATGAGGTCTACTTCCAATGTCTTAGATATCCGAGTGACTAAATTTGCACGTGGAAGAAGCATTAATTTGGCCCTTTCTTATAGAGGACGACAAGCCTTGAAAGCCGTTGGCCTGGAAGATCAGGTACCTTGTGAATGCATTTTCCTTACAGAAGATAACACCTGTTGTTTTTCAACAATTGCATGGTCTTGATATCTCTTAGTTCGAAGCAGCACTCAATGCCACAAAAATTGCTGCATAAGAACTTGTTTTACAAAGGTTTTCAAACTTCTAAATTCCCACAGAATGGACATTTCACACTTGAGGCACATGATTGGGGAGGGGGCAGAGTACATTGTAGGGCAGGTGGAAGTTGTATCTATCACTTCTGACACTGGACCATCAACAAGGTGGTTAATCTTTGCATTTTATTTGTGTGTGACCTGGGATGGCCTCTGGGGTGAGAGGAGGCAGGCAACATTATTCTTTTGACTACTTAGGTCCATAATCTCTTATCACAATTCTGTACTCCAAAAAGCTCTGGGACTAGAAAGCTTTTTCATCACCCATTCAGCAGCAGACTTGACCTGATGCAGACTTTTTATAGGCTCTAAAAGAAATCTCATTTACTGTGAATATGTTTTACTAAAGAAATATTGTGTTATGGGGTGGTGCCCTAGACTAGTCTGTATGTCACAAACTATCCACATATGCATCATTACCTATCTAAACTTTGAAAAGTTCCGAATTCTGAAACCAATGAGGTTTCAGTGTTTGGATAAAGATTGTGGGCCTGTTACAGATTTTCCTCATATAGACTCAAGACTGTCAAATTTCTCACTATCGTGTATCTTAGAAATGTAAAGAGAAATAGTACACTTTTATTGACAGTATTTTTGTGAGAGTGTGTCCTTGAAATGATAAGTTCATATAAGTGCTACTTGAATTTCCACATTTTTCTTAGGCATGTGTAGGAAATCACTTTGCACTGCATTTCAGGAATCCTGTGACTTACTCCTCATGCTTTATTCTTTTGTAATCATAAAAAAAGAACTTAATCTCTGACAGTGAACTGTTTCCTCACTTATAATATTTGACTTAGGTCTAGATAAACTTTAAAGTCTATTCTAAAACCTAAAGTTAAAAAAAAAAACTTAAAAACTAAAATTTGTAGGAGCATAGTTTTTATTAAATTTCTACCATACTATGTTCCCATGGTCTTTTACATTATTTTTTGATTTTTGGAAAATGTTTGAATAATCACACTTTAAAGTCAATATCTATTTTATTGACATGATGCCACATTATGGAAATTGAAATAGACATCTCTGATTTTATTTCAGATTGTAGCCCACGGTATCCCCATGAGAGCAAGAATGATTCATTCTCTTTCAGGAAAAAAGTCTGCTATCCCCTATGGGACAAAGTCACAGGTAAGTTTACCTGGAGATACTTTTTTGTAAGACGGTAACAGCTGAGTCTAATATCTTGAACCAGCTACGTGCCTGCTGACCCTGCCTTTCTTCTCTAGCCTTGTTTTGACATTGTTTGCTTGTTTAGAATTCAAAAATGTATACTAGTTATTTCATAGGAGATGCTTAGAAACGGTCCAGTCCCTAATTAGCATTCAATGGACTTCCCCCCGTGGTTCAGCAGTAAAGAATCCACCTGCAATATAGGAGCCTCAGGGGATGCAGGTTCAACTCCTAAATTAGGAAGATCCCCTCAGTTTAGTTCAGCGGTAATGTCTGACTCTGTGACCCAGTGAGCCGCAGCATTCCAAGTCTCACCCAAACTCATGTCCATTGAGTCAGAGATACCATCCAAACATTTCATCTTCTGTCGTCCTCTTCTCCTCCTGCCCTCGAACCTTCAGCATCAGGCTCCTTTAAAATCAATCAGCTCTTTGCAACAGGTGGCCAAAATATTGGAGTTTAACCTTCAACATCAGCCCTTCCAATGAACACCCAGAACTGATCTCTTTAGAATGGACTGGTTGGATCTCCTTGCAGTCCAAGGGACTCTCAAGAGTCTTCTCCAACACCACAGTTCAAAAGCACCAATTCTTTGGCTTTCAGCTTTCTTCACAGTCCAACTCTCACATCCATACATGACCACAGGAAAAACCATAGCTTTGACTAGATGGACCTTTGTTGGTAAAGTAATGTCTCTGCTTTTGAATACGCTGTCTAGGTTGGTCATAACTTTTCTTCCAAGGAGTAAGCATCTTCTAATTTCATGGCTGCAGTCACCATCTGCAGTGATTTTGGAGCCCCCCAAAATAAAGTCTGACACTGTTTCCACTGTTTCCCCATCTATTTCCCATGAAGTGATGGGACCGGATGCCATGATCTTCATTTTCTGAATGTTGAGCTTTAAGCCAACTTTTCCACTCTCCTCTTTCACTTTCCTCAAGAGGCTCTTTAGCTCTTCATTTTCTGCCATAAGAATGGTGTTATCTGCATTTCTGAGGTTATTGATATTTCTCCAGGCTATCTTGATTCTTGTGCTTCTTCCAGCCCAGCATTTCTCATGATGTACTCTGCATATAAGCTAAATAATCAGAGTGACAATATACAGCCTTGACATACTCCTTTTCCTATTTGGAACCAGTCTGTTGTTCCATGTCCAGTTCTAACCGGTGCTTCCTGACCTGCATATAGGTTTCTCAAGAGGCAGGTCAGGTGGTCTGGTATTCCTGTCTCTTTCAGAATTTTCCACAGTTTATTGTGATCCACACAGTCAAAAGCTTTGGCATAGTCAAGAAAGCAGAAATAGATGTTTTTCTGGAACTCTCTTGCTTTTTCCATGATCTAGTGGATGTTGGCAATTTGATCTCTGGTTCCTCTGCCTTTTCTAAAACCAGTTTGAAAATCTGGAAGTTCATGGTTCACTTATTGCTGAAGCCTGGCTTGGAGACTTTTGAGCATTACTTTGCTGGCATGTGAGATGAGAACAATTGTGTGTAGTTTGAGCATTCTTTGACATTGCGTTTCTTTGGGAAAGGAAGATCCCCTAGAGGAGAGCATCTCAACCCACTCCAGTATTCTTGCCAAGAGAATCCCATCAACAGAGGAGCCTGGTGGACTACAGTCATTTTTGTCTCAAAGAGTTGGACATGACATGATTTACACATGCAAGTCAAGAACAGACTACACTAAATATACCTTTTCTATAAACAATAACTGTCTTTCTGTGGGCGAGTTGCTGAAGAACTTGCAACCTGTCCTATGAAAAGTTCTCTATGTTCACTATGAAAAGAACTCAGCCAAGCGATGGTAGGAGCACTAGCTCTTACTTTCAGAGAGGGAGGAAATCTTTCACTTTCAGAGAAGCAAAAGTAAAGCTTGAAACATATAGTTTGTTTAAATCTTCAGTTGGCAACAAAATAGCATCATTCCAATCAAATGACAGTTTTTCTATGGGGAGAATTGGGTGAGTCCAAATTTCTAAAAAACATAAATTTTAAATGTCAGGTGTGTTTTGGATGAGAAAGCTTGCAAATACACTTTCAGATAACAGAATCTCACAGTGGTCAGCTGCTTTAGATGCATGGACTCCAACCACCTTGCTTTACAGATAAAGAAGCAGGCTATGTGACTACAGGAGTTCAATATTAAGGGAGAAACTGGACAAGTTTCCTTACAGACAACAACCAGTGAGCGTGGTATAGGAAGCCCTCACAGGAGTGCTGGAAGTGTTGCTTGGTTACACTATTTGTTTTTTTGAAAATGAGAGTGATAGTCTTCCCATAATAGGCATAATAGTCACTCCACCTTTCTTTTGGATTAATACTGATTGTGCTGAGGAAATTCAATTCATTGTATCCATCTCTTCCCTGGAGATTGGCCCAATATAGTATGAATAGATCAAGGGGGGAAATATGGTTCAAAATAGCAGAGAAAGTGGATGAGAAGAGTGACTTGGACCTGAGACTAAAACTACTAACTTCCTTACCTTCACCAAGTGAAAATGAGAAAGGATGAGGGAGAAACAGTTTTATCACCAGTGACTTCCCAGGAAGGTGAAAGTGTTGGTGCCAGTTCTCATTTCAAGGCCTTTAATACAGAAGAAGGAAATGATGCTTCTACATCAATCCTGCCATTCCTCAATTCTTAAGAACTGAGTTAATGCTAAATTTATAGATTTGCATCATTATTTTTATACTAGAGTCGAAAATGGGCCCTCCTTATCTTTTAAGAGCTGTATAAGTTTGCTTTGAATTGGTCAATTCCATAACCTGTGGAAGTGTAAAGTCATCCCCGTCACCCCAAGATTTCTTCCAATATCCAGGGAGTGTACGTACTGGCCTCTGCTGCCTCTTGGTGTCCACTCCTTCTTCTCTAGTTTTGGTTATGTACCATGTTGACCATACATGAAACTCATGATTTTTACCCGTTTCCACATATTAATAGTCTTCCTCCTGGAACACAAACAAGATTGCCAGGGCAGAAGCAACCATATTTGACCATGAGGTAACCTTACAGAAGGAAGCTACATGCCAAAGATAGTGGAGTAGAAAGAAGGAGGACACTGATGAATTTGTGGATGTCCTGAGATACCTCTAGACATTTTACTAAGTAGGAAAAAAAAAAAAGTGTAGTTTATATAAGCAGCTGTGGTCAGGTCTCTGTGCAAATAGCTAAAAATAATCCATGACTCATTACAGTATGTAAAGCTCAGTGCTAAATAAATGGGCACAGTGCTAAATAAATTATATTTGAGGGAAAAAACATACATGAATATACTGAAGACCTGGGGGGTCATGGAAGGCCCACATTGTGCACTGCACAGCAAACAATTCATAAGTTCCTACTGAATACAATTTGAGTTCAGAAATCTTTTCTATACCCTCCTTCTCTGAGCCTTCCTCCCCTAGCTGTTATTTTTTCTGCCCTTTCTCCTTTGCTATGACTGTCTTGCTGTTTCCTCTCATTTCCTTCCCCAATTCCCAAATATCAAAATATTCTCTAATATGCAGAGCAGGCCAGAGTTTCCCCAATTCCTCTTCCTAAACTCCTGTGCCCAAAATAAAGAAATGACACCCCCTTACTAGAAAACATTCTCATCTGAAGGCTATCAGGGCAACAATGTAAACACTTTTTTCTAGCATATTTGAAAAAGTCAGCACTGCAACTTTTGTCTTACAAATCTCCAAAGAAGATTATCCTATTTTTTTTAGGTTTTCTTAGTGGGTTTTTTGGTTACAAGAGTCACTTTACAGCTCTTCACTTGTTTGTTCTTGTCCTTACTTCTCTTTTCACAAGGTAAGCCTTTTCGAATATGTATTGGAGAAGTGAAGCTTGATGTCAATGACTCTAAGTTATGGTTATAATAGGAAACCGCCCAAAGATATGGAGCAGATTAGACCAGGACTCTCCCTGGTCTTCTGCAGGACCAACATGTCTGTTGGTTCCCAGATGATCAGTCCCCAGTTTATCTCAACTAAGCCCGAGAGGGATCAACTGGCAAGGAAAGAATATTTTCCTTATGTTAATAAGACTTCATAATTTGAATGTCTCTTAGTATACTTAGAAGTATAACAAGTGTGGTTTCTGTTGAAATGCAAACATTAATAATGTAGAAGACTGGAAAACAGAACCATAAGCAGAGAATTACAATGTTCCTGTTAATTTTAATTTATGACAAAGACACAGGAAGCTCCTCCTCAGTCTACTATTGCCTCTTTAGCATGACCAAGTTATTTTATACCAAGTATAGATTTAGCTGTTAATTTTATATGCCTATATTTTAATAGGGTTTAGATAAATAAAAGACCATATTTGTGTTAAATGTTGTAATGTCCCATAATTTTGAAATTTATGTGCTTTAAATTTTTAAAGCAATAGACTAGTCCCGAATTGCAAGACTGCATTATGACTTTCATGAGCCCTAGATGAGTAAGAGTAAGTGAAGTCGCTCAGTCGTGTCCAACTTTTTTCGACCCCATGGACTGTAGCCCATCGAGCGTCTCTGTCCATGGGGTTCTCCAGGCAAGAATACTGGAGTGGGTTGCCATTTCCTTCTCCAGGGGATCTTCCCAACCCAGGGATTGAACCTGGGTCTCCTGCATTGCAGGAAGATGCTTTCATCTCTGAGCCACCAAGGAAGCAGATAGAAACTTTTGCTCTATGGGACCCTATAAATCAATATTAAAAATTAGGCTATATGAGCACATTGATTTAAAGATTACATTAAGCTTTAATATAATCCAGACTGGATTTATTCTTATCTTTTAAAGAATTAATATATATTCATATTCTTATATTTATTTTTTCTTATGATTTTGAAATAAACTAAAATTATTTTCATGAACCCCTAAAAGTATCATAGGCTCTATGCACTCTTTGACTGGGTCTACTGGAACAATCGGCCTTGTGAAGTCAGAAACAGCCAGTACATGTCCCATGTACTGGGTTCTACCTATTCCTAAAAACCCTCACCCTGCCACAACCACACCACACACTCACACAGACTTTCAAATTGAAATGAAAATTTCAAAGTAGTTTCTTTGGGAAATAGTACATTTATTCTAGTAATGTCATTTCTGAAGTTTTTTTGCACACCTTTATTTGGAGACCTAAGATGAATATTTGAGATTTGTGTTTGATAGTTAAAACAAAACTATCTTAAGAAAATAATATTTTTGGTACCAAAAAAAAGATTTGTTTTTATTTAGTATCAAACTCTGAAAAAGCCTAAGTTTAAACCTGAACATTGTATTGCATATATTTGATTAAAGTGTTTATAGAAAAAAAGGCTACTTAGTTAAGTGGTTGTAAAGCTGAGCTTGCAACCTTCTGATAAATAATTAGTATTTTCTATTGCTAAGTGCCCATTCTCCAGAAACAAACAGTATCTACTATATTTTTCTTGCAGTATATTCTTTCTATAAGCAGAGAAAATCTAAACAAGGATCTATTGACGGGTAAGTCCAATGCTTTATTCACTAGCCTTCATTTTCAGCAAAGTGCATGAGACTGATCTCATCATATGATTAATTGAAACTTGTTTACCATTCCTTCTTAGGAGTTATTAAGAGCAAGACTATGTACAATACAAAGTGTTTCTTTAAAAATACTGGTGGTACATCTTCCAGCATTTCTTTTTCATCTTATCAGTGGTCTAAATAAAAATTGTTTGTTCAGCATGTATTGAATTCCTATTGTCTCTAGGCATTGGGTTGAATGAGTGCCTCAGTGAAGAACTCACAATCTAGTGGAAAAACAAATATACAACAGCTTTCAAAGAGACACAAGCAGAGTTTTAAAATCAGAAATATGAAAAGCAATAGTGTGAAGGCTGACAGAGGGCTGCAGTTTTTTTAAGTATTATGAAAATTGCTGTGTGCAAAAACAAGAGTCTGGATTAAAGCTATAACCCTCCAGTTGGGAGGAGGTATAGATTCAAGATATCTGTAGGAGACAAAATTAGATGTAGGGTATAGGAAGCTGATAAAGAGGAAGGTGTATATAAGCCTGAAGATTCTCATGTGTAACTAAAAAGACCTAGACCTATCCATTAACCGAAAAGCCCCTGGACTGAAAATTAAATTTGTATCCTGGATAATCAATCCAATCACATTCCATATAACCCTTGATCATATTTTTTTTTCTCCTTTAGCATTTTTACTAAACAAATTCATTCCATGCAAAGCATGCCATTAGTAGTTCTACTATGTTTTAAATCAATAAGTCCCTCTCAACGTATTCCAGCAACCTCTGACCTATGGAGAGCAGAGTTTCCAGTTATTTACCTGTGTTTCCACAGTCCTCCCCTTCCCAGGGTGAGTTTGCAACACATCTGTTGAATTGAACTGAACTGAACTGAACTGGGAGGAGGAGTGAAGGGGAAGGTCACTCTAGTTGATTCACAAAGTCTCGTAAACAGGGTTTAGTATTAGAAATAGGGTTTAGTATTCGTCTTAATTTCATTTCTTTACTTGTAAGGCTGACTTTTGGATGAGTAGATACATGGCTAGGTTGCTTTATATATCCATACTGATCTTAAGAAAAGAAACTACAAGACAGCTTTTAAAAATAATAGAAAATATCTTTGATGTTTTAAGCACTATGTTAATAACTGCTTTATATTGCATCAATTTGTATAGGCCTCCAAACAACTCTGTGAAGTAAGAATTATGTTTACCTCAGTTTTGTACGTGATAAAGGAAGCTTAGAGGGCCACAGTTCGCAAGTTACACTGTTAATAAGTAGCAGAATCTGGATTGAACTTGAGTCTGTCTATTCCAAAGTCCATGCTTTTAACTATTACAGACCCTGCCTCCAGTAGTATAAATGAAACACTGATAATAAGGAGGTAAAACATGGGGAAGATCCATCTTGCATGTTCCCCTGCTTTTAATTAGGTACACACTGCACAGTATGCAATTTCATAAATGGCATAAATATATTAATAAAAAGAATGCTGAACCTCTTGACTTCTAAACTGTTTGGCATATGAAGTTCATTTACAAAGCTCTTGTTTCTTTACATGGCATCAGATTGTGAGCCACCTATTCCACAGATAAATAAATGCTCATTCCTTCTGATAGAACAGCTCCCCTCTGAAAGTACTATAACGAAATCATTTTCCTGCATCAGCTTTCATGTAGGGTTGTTTCATGGTTTGGGTGTTAGTTCTAAATGATCTTGTCGGTCTTCATAAAACCGGTCAACTTCAGCTTTTTCAGCGTTACTGATTGGGGCATAGACTTGGATAACTGTAATATTGAATGGTTCGCCTTGGAGACAAACAGAGATCATTCTGTCATTTTTGAGATTGCATCCAAGTACTGCATTTTGGGCTCTTTTGTTGACCATGATGGCTACTCCATTTCTTCTGAGGGATTCCTGCCTGCAGTAGTAGATATAATGGTCATCTGAGTTAAATTCAACCATTCCAGTCCATTTTAGTTTGCTGATTCCTAGAATGTCCATGTTCACCCTTGCCATCTCTTGTTTGATCACTTCCAATTTGCCTTGATTCATGGACCTAACATTAGTAAGATGGTAGGTGTTGCAAGAGGGCATTAGAGGGCAGACACACTGAAACCATACTCACAGAAAACTAGTCAAGCTAATCACACTAGGACCACAGCCTTGTCTAACTCAATGAAACTAAGCCATGCCTGTGGGGCAACCCAAGACGGGCAGGTCATGGTGGAGAGGTCTGACAGAATGTAGTCGACTGGAGAAGGGAATGGCAAGCCACTTCAGTATTCTTGCCTTGAGAACCCCATGAACAGTATGAAAAGGCAAAATGATAGGATATCAAAAGAGGAACTCCCCAGGTCATTAGGTGCCCAGTAGCTACTGGAGATCAGTGGAGAAATAATTCCAGAAAGAATAAAGGGATGCAGCCAAAGCAAAAACAATACCCAGCTGTGGATGTGACTGGTGACAAAAGCAAGATCCGATGCTGTAAAGAACAATATTGCATAGGAACCTGGAATGTCAGGTCCATGAATCAAGGCAAATTGGAAGTGGTCAAACAAGAGATGGCAAGGGTGAACGTCAACATTCTAGGAATCAGCTCCTGGTCTTGTTTTTGTTGACAGTATAGAGCTTCTCCATCTTTGGCTGCAAAGAATATAATCAATCTGATTTTGGTGTTGACCATTTGGTGATGTCCATGTGTAGAGTCTTCTCTTGTGTTGTTGGCAGAGGGTGTTTGCTATGACCAGTGCATTTTCTTGGCAAAACTCTATTAGTCTTTGCCCTGCTTCATTCCGTATTCCAAGGCCAAATTTGCCTGTTACTCCAGGTGTTTCTTGACTTCCTACTTTAGCATTCCAGTCCCCTGTAATGAAAAAGACATCTTTTTTGGGTGTTAGTTCTAAAAGGTCTTGAAGTCCTTTTTACCAAATTCAGACTTAAATTGAAGAAAGTAGGAAAAACCGCTAGACCGTTCAGGTATGACCTGAATCAAATCCCTTATGATTATATAGTGGAAGTGAGAAATAGATTTAAGGGCCTAGATTTGATAGATAGAGTACCTGATGAACTATGGAATGACCTTCGCGACATTGTTCAGGAGACAGGGATCAAGACCATCCCCATGGAAAAGAAA
>SJYC01086735.1:0-12393 GCA_006408675.1 Madoqua kirkii | reverse complement strand
CTCTTTGTTTCTTCAGCTGTTGAGAAATACTCCAATGCCAAATTACACTTTGGCCACAAGCTGGTGAAATGTAATCCTGAGAAAGGAGTGATCACAGTTCTTGGGTAAGAATTGGTCAGCCCTTTGACTTCAGAGGTGAAGGGCTGAAGTGGAGAATTGTGCCTGTAAACTTTGCTTTTGACTGTTTTGAGAGAGTTAAATGATTACTAACAGGGTAATTCAAGTAGTTGCTACAATCACGTAATTTTATGTTGATCACTAGCACCAGTATTCTTCCTGATTCTCCTGCTCACTCATCTTTTTAACAATATTCTAGACTGGTAACCATACTCTGCTTCTAACCCTCTCCTAACTTGAAACAGGTAACTCTGCACTGCTCTGCTTCTCCTCTCCTCTTTCTGAATACTATTTGTCTGCCTCGCCTTGGCCGAGCCCATTTCCTCTAAAGTTCCAAGCCTCATATCTCACTTGGGGGAAATATCTTGGATTCACAATTTGTTCAACAACTCCTTGTAAATTTGCATTTCTATTTGTAATAATAATACTAATAACCCTTATTTCAATCTTAATATTAATTTTCCTTTAAACACCTTTGCAAGTACTTCTTGCCATAATCTCAAATGTATCTAAAATTTCGAACATTTATTTGTCCTACTCCTAACTCCCCTACTTTGTTGTGTTGTTGTCTAGATGCTCAGTTATGTTCAACTCTTTGTGACCCTGTGAACCGTAGACCCCAGGTTCCTCCATTCATGGGATTCTGTAGGCAAGAATACTAGAGTGGGCTTCCATTTCCTTCTCTAGGGGCTCTTCCCTGCCCAGGGATCAAACCTATGTCTCCTGCATTGGCAGGCAGATTCTTTACCACTGAGTCGCCTTGGGAAGCTGACTTACCTAGTACTTTTAACCAAATAATTAAAATCATTCTTGATGTACCCCTTTCCTTATTTTCTCCCATTTGACCTGAAAACATTTCCCAGTGTCTCATACTTCCTGTCTGCCTCAGAGCCGATGTCGACCTTCTCCCTGAGCACCACAGTCCTTGGGATCTCCCTTCCATACATGTCGGCTACTATGATCACTTTGTCTCCATTTCTTCTCCCTTCTGCATTGCGGCCTCAACTGCAATGTTTCTGCTCCTAAGTAAGTTGTCTTAAATTACTACTCTTCATACACCACCTGCCCAATGGAAATATATTGTTTTTTCCCAGCTGCCAGAATAATGTATTTAAACCTTGCATCTTAACATTCAAAATTCTCTTCTTCTCCCTCTCCAATTGTATTCTTTTCTTAAATTCCTCTTCTGATCCCCTCTAAGACAAACATGCTGCTCCC
Organism: Madoqua kirkii; assembly: GCA_006408675.1. NCBI lineage: Eukaryota > Metazoa > Chordata > Mammalia > Artiodactyla > Bovidae > Madoqua > Madoqua kirkii. Next base: position 11,058 of record SJYC01086735.1, on the reverse strand, counting down.
AGAAGATCTTGGTCACGTCCCTGTGGTTGTTCATATATTTTCTCCATTTGAAAGACTTTTCCTTCTTTTCAAGGTTCTCTTCCTTCATGCAGGGAACTCAGCTCTTAGGCTTCTGTGGCTTAGCATGTCTTTAGGAATCAGTATAATTGTGTCTTACCTTCATTCTCGTAGCAAACCCATGACTGGGACAAGTGTTATCTTCATTTTCTAGCTATCGACTCAAAGCTCTAAATCATATATGTAAAAGTGAGTAGTGGCCCCATTATTAATCACTACTTTTTATACCCAATAGAGGTACTTCATCATTTTCACCACTAGACTTTTTTTCTTTTGATGGTTTATTTTATTTTTCAGACAGGACAAAGTTCCCAGAGATGTCACCTGTGACCTCATTGTAGGATGTGATGGAGCATTTTCCACTGTTAGAACTCACCTCATGCAGAAACCCCGCTTTGATTACAGTCAACAATACATTCCTCATGGGTACATGGAGCTGAGTATTCCACCTAAGAATGGGGATGTAAGTCTTTTCCCTTTCTTTTCTCCTTGCTACAACTCTCCCCCTCCCCCTGCCCCATATTAGTATAGAAGTGTATTCTAGTGCAGTTGTTCTCAGCAGCATGTCTTGATCCATTTTAAGGTTTGCCAAAGTACTATGTATTCAATAACTCATAATCAATTGGATATACAGGTATTCTTTTAATAATATCACTCACTCCGTTACATTTTGATACATTTTCCTGAACAGGAAAGAAAGGAAAGGAATTACAACTACTTTTTTCTATTATATCTTGGGGAAAAAAAAAGAAAAACAGGTTAGGAATCAACTTTGTACACTGACAGTCCAGAGTTCTTAAACTCATGATTAAATTTAAAAAGTTATTAAATAAAGTGAAAAGGGAGTTGTTGTAGAGAGACTTGCATTGCATGTTTTTTATTTCCTGGAGTCCATGTTAAATATATGGCCAGAGGCAAATATGTAGTGTGTGTATTGTGTGTTTAGGAAAATTAAAACACCAACAGAAGCAATGAGGATCTTGGCTTATAAGTAATAAAAGGTATGCAGCATTATTTAAATACTTGATTTGCATGTAAAACACACATTTTAAGGTACTGATTTAACCTATCCTATTTGAAATTCAAACATTCCCTGGTTGCTCAGAGGTTAAAGCGTCTGCCTCCAATTCGGAAGACCTGGGTTCGATCACTGGGTTGGGAAGATCCCCTGGAGAAGGAAATGATAACCCGCTCCAGTATTCTTGCCTAGAGAATCCCATAGACAGAGAAGCCTGGTAGGCTACAGTCCACGGGGTCTCAAAGAGTCGGACACGACTGAGCGGCCAAACGGAACAATCTGTTTGAGATAGCTGGATTATACACCACTTTAGTGGGCTTCCCAGGTGACTCAGCGGTAAAGAATCTGCCAATGCGGTAAAGAATCTGCCAATGCGGGAGATCCGGGTTCGATCCCTGGGTGGGGAAGATCCTCTGGAGGAGGAAGTAACAACCCACTCCAGTATCCTTACCAAGACAATTCTATGGACAGAGGAGCCTGGCGGGCTATAGTCTATGAGATTGCAAAGAGTCTGACATGACTGAATGACTCACACTTCTAACACCTGGGGAATTAAGTGGGAGTTCATCTTAAAGCTATTTTTTCACAGCAAGCAAACTGTCTTTGCTTAGACTTTATGTTTAGAGGGACTTGCAGTCATCTAAATTGCTGTGGGGGGTACAAGTATAACATAAACAGAGTCGGTGTGCCTGATTTGTTAATGCAGATGAGCTGCATTAATACACTAATTATATGTATATTTTTTCCCCTGCAGTATGCCATGGAACCTAATTATCTACATATTTGGCCTAGAGATACCTTTATGATGATTGCACTTCCTAACATGGTAGTGTAAAATTTTTTTATTAACTGTCATTTTGCCTATATGATTAATGTTTTTCATTACTTACTTTTATATACTATATACATGTATGTAGTCAACTTCATCATTGTCTAGTCTGTTTAATGAGTATATCTTAAACTTTGGGGATATTGAAGAAAAACCTGAAGAAATACAAATTATTTACTTTGGAAAGGATATTTAACATATACAAATGACTAATGGGGGTTTGTGTGTGGTGATACCTGACTGCCACCTCCCCCAAGACAGTGCAGGAAGAAATTGCCCCCAAATAAAGCCAAAGATATTTAGGCTATATATTAGGAAGTATTTTTCACCCTTTAAGGTCTGTAGGACATTTGAATATTCATTATCAAAAAGGAGAACGGCTGTTCTTTCATTAGACCTTAGAGACTTTTTTGCTATTGGTCCTGGGTGTTTATTGGAAGGACTGATGTTGAAGCTGAAACTCCAATACTTTGGCCACCTGATGTGAAGAGCTGACTCATTGGAAAAGATCCTGATGCTGGGAAGGATTGAGGGCAGGAGGAGAAGGGGATGACAGAGGGTGAGATGGTTGGATGGCATCACCGACTCAATGGACATGGGTTTGGTTGGAATCCAGGAGTTGGTGATGGACAAGGAGGCCTGGCATGCCGCGATTCATGGGGTCATAAAGAGTCAGACACGACTGAGTGACTGAACTGAACTGAACTGAACAGAATATATACATATATGTGTATATATAGTTATTATCTCTATATGGAGATTCCCATGTGGCTCAGTGGTGAAGAATCCAACAACAGTGCAAGAGATGTGAATTCAGTCCCTGGGTCCAGAAGATCCCCTGGGGAAGGAAATGGCAACCCACTTCAGTATTCTTGCCTGGGAAATCTCATGGACAGAGGAACCTGGTGGGCTATAGTCCATGGGGTCACCAAAGAGTTGGACATGACGTAGTGACTAAACAGCAATCTCTATATATAATATAGACATATGCACCTATTTATATTTCTCTGGTTGGTCTTTTATTTACCCTTATTTTTTCTTTCTCTGTCAAGAATCCTGGAGTCCAAGGCCCTAATGTCATAGTGTCTTAAATGGAATAACAGTGAATAAAAAAAAAGAAGAGAATTCAAATCCAATGCACCTATTAACAGTATAAGGAGTGCAGTGTTTGCTTGGTGAAAGTATCTGGAGTTTACAGTATAGAAAGTTTCCTAACAACCAAGAAGCCAGGGTGTACTTGGGGACCCCTGACTAAGCTTTTCCTGGAGAGAGGGGAAAAAGTGAGGGTGCCTTTCCTGTCTGCTTGGACACTCCTCCCAGAGTCCCCTGAGCCACAGCAAGCACTCTGAGATTGAGGGATCTGTCTTAGGGCCAGCATTGCCTGACCCCCAATCTCTTACACACTATTCCTCTTCTCATCACAGAACAAATCTTTCACGTGTACTTTGTTCATGCCTTTTGAAGAGTTTGAAAAACTGCTGACTGGTAGTGATGTGCTGGACTTCTTCCAGAAATACTTTCCGGATTCCATCCCTCTAATTGGAAAGTAAGTTTCAAGATGTCTAATTGTGCCTTTTGCCCCCTTGTTTGAGGTATTCAAAATTCAGATAAAGGCTAACGCATCTTATTTCAGCTTTTGTTAAAAATGATCTGTAATGCAGTGACCTGGATGGGAAACCTGCCTGTGTGCTAAGTCACTTCCATCATGTCTGACTCTGCGACCCCATAGACCGTAGCCCGCCAGGCTCCTCTGTCCACAGGATTTTTCCAGGCAAGAATAATGGAGTGAGTTGCCATGCCCTCCTCCAGAGGACCTCCTAATCATGCAGTGACATGGATGGGAAACCTAGATTACAGTGAAAGTCCAAGAGGATCTTGTGCTGCAAACAGGAATTCTGAAAAAAAAAAAAAAAAAAACCCAGGCCGGGCCGGTTTCTCTGGGAAAGACAAGCCACCATTGTCCCTCGGCCTTTTATGTTCCCTGGGCAGGTGCTCAGGCCACATAGATCTCGGTGTGCCACAGAGCTTGGCTGTGCTTCCTCCTGCTGGTGGGAACACAAATCTATATGATGGCACCCTCAAGTCCACCAGTTGCTAGCTATATAAGCTTTCCTATGTCTCATACCCTTCACAGTAAAATGCTGATGATAGTTGTACCTGCCCCAAAGGGTTGTGCAGAGTAAAGGGAATAGTGCCTATAAACCATTCAGCACAGGGCCAGGCATGTATAAGGTTTTTCCAAACTGACAGCTAATTGTACCAGCCGTCTGGTTTATGAGCCTTAGCTCCTTGGGGCCATTTCAACATCACCACATGGACCTTGTCATTTGATCTCACTCAGTGCCTCTCTCCCCTATCCCTCTGTCCTAGAACCTAACTCACATTCCATCTCCAGTGACATCTTCATGAAGACAGCACAATGCTGCAGAAAGAGCAAGGTTTTAATACTACTCTTGTCCCTGACTTCCTTGGGTCTCAGCTTTTTCATCACTGAAATAGATATCAGGATGCCCTACTTTTAGGGCAATTTTGAAAATTAAATGAGTTAATTATGTAAAAGGGATAGCCCACTGCCAAGTTTTAGCAGATCTTTTTAAAAATTGTCAGTTCTCATCCTTTCCAGCATATCAATTCAATTGCTATGTTGGTTTCTCCTTCTCTGGCATTGAAGGGAAATCTCTGCATGCCAAAATTTAGCCCTTTGATACATTTTGAAATTGTTCTGTGGCTTGCCTCTCTCAGTAGATGTAAGATCATCTAGTGTATGTACACAGGATTCCCAGATGGCTCAGTGGTAAAGAATCCACCTACCAGTACAGGGTCACTGGGTTGGGAAGATCCTCTAGAGGAAGAAGTAGCAACCCGCTCCAGTATTCTTGCCTGGAAAATTCCACAGACAGACTTCCTCCTGCTGGTGGGAACACAAATCTATATGATGGCACCCTCAAGTCCACCAGTTGCTAGCTATATAAGCTTTCCTATGTCTCATACCCTTCACAGTAAAATGCTGATGATAGTTGTACCTGCCCCAAAGGGTTGTGCAGAGTAAAGGGAATAGTGCCTATAAACCATTCAGCACAGGGCCAGGCATGTATAAGGTTTTTCCAAACTGACAGCTAATTGTACCAGCCGTCTGGTTTATGAGCCTTAGCTCCTTGGGGCCATTTCAACATCACCACATGGACCTTGTCATTTGATCTCACTCAGTGCCTCTCTCCCCTATCCCTCTGTCCTAGAACCTAACTCACATTCCATCTCCAGTGACATCTTCATGAAGACAGCACAATGCTGCAGAAAGAGCAAGGTTTTAATACTACTCTTGTCCCTGACTTCCTTGGGTCTCAGCTTTTTCATCACTGAAATAGATATCAGGATGCCCTACTTTTAGGGCAATTTTGAAAATTAAATGAGTTAATTATGTAAAAGGGATAGCCCACTGCCAAGTTTTAGCAGATCTTTTTAAAAATTGTCAGTTCTCATCCTTTCCAGCATATCAATTCAATTGCTATGTTGGTTTCTCCTTCTCTGGCATTGAAGGAAATCTCTGCATGCCAAAATTTAGCCCTTTGATACATTTTGAAATTGTTCTGTGGCTTGCCTCTCTCAGTAGATGTAAGATCATCTAGTGTATGTACACAGGATTCCCAGATGGCTCAGTGGTAAAGAATCCACCTACCAGTACAGGGTCACTGGGTTGGGAAGATCCTCTAGAGGAAGAAGTAGCAACCCGCTCCAGTATTCTTGCCTGGAAAATTCCACAGACAGAAGAGTCTGGCAGGCTACAGTCCATAGAGTCACGAAGAGTCAGACCTGACTGAGCAAGTACGCATGGAAAATGTACATAATACTTCTCTACCTATAGCGCCCACAAAACCTCTGTAGATGGCTTGAGCGATACTAGCTTGATTCCAATTGTTCATTTCCAGATACACATTTCCAGATGGACTCACTTAACTTAATTTTGGTTTGTTGGGTGTCAATGAAATACACAACTGCATCTCAATTTTTTCCAAGGAAACCTGAAACATACCAACGTAGCTGAACATTGTATGATTTATGTGCTAGATAATGAAATTTTCCTGACATATAACACAGGCACATTTCAAATTATTCAAATTCAGCTACTCTTGTTCTTTTTGGATGTGATTAACATTGTTTCAAATTAAGAATGTAATCAGAACAGTGGAATTTGGGAACCAGAAGAAACTTCAGCTCTCCCTCCCCTGTTTTCTTCCTGGCATTCTCGTGTATTTTTCAATGAAATATTATGTTGACAAAGCCAGTAAATCTGAAAGAATTATGCAGTATTTAATACCCGGCTCACTTCACTTTCACTAACATTTTTACATTTTGATTGTTTTCTTCTGAAGGCAAGCCCTGGTACAAGACTTCTTTCTGTTGCCTGCCCAGTCTATGATATCCGTTAAATGCTCTTCTTTTCACTTTAAATCACATTGTTTGTTGATGGGAGATGCTGCCCATGCCATAGTGCCCTTTTTTGGGCAAGGAATGAACGCGGTAAGTTCTTTTTCAGTAGGTAAGTCCCTCAAACTTTTCTGGCCCATCTCAACTAAAAAAGCTTAAAGAAAAACGAAAAGGTTAAAACTATCCCCACATAAATCTGAGAAAACAATCAATTCAACAACCCCACCAGCTATTTAACTAGATTTATCTCTATGTATAGTCAATTCTTGGATTATTTGATCCAGACACTTAATGTATAAAAAAGCACAAAGCATAAGATAGTTTTCCATTCAGTTAGAAAATGTATTGATAACTTGAAATTTAGAAACTTGACTGTCAGAAATTCAAGGCTTAATTTTTAAAAGTATATATTTCTTTGGCTGTGCCAGGCCTTAGTTGTGAAATGCAAATTCTTAGTCACGGCATATGAGATCTAGTTCCCTGACCAGGGACTGAACCCAAGCCCTCTATGTTGGGAGCATGGAGTCTTAGCCACTGGACCATCAGGAAAGTCTCCAATACATCATTTTAAAATTATATTTTTTTCTTGAGATTATAATGTTGGTATCAAAAATATATATATCCCAAGGACATCCTTGATGATCCAGTGGTTAAGATTCCACCTTCCAATGCAGAGGGCATGGGCTTGACCCCTGGTCCAAGAACTAAGGTCCCACAAGCCATGGGGTGCAGCCAAGAATTAAAAAAAGAAGAAAGAAAAATATCCTAAATTATCTTTTCTTTCCCCCTCTGCTTTTTCATTCCACAGGAAAGGAAAACACAATTAATAGAGTTAAATAGAATGATAAAACAGACTAGACTTTGAATACTACTGCTTCCGTGGAAATTTTACCATTCTGGCTAGACCAATATATCAGGAAAGGAATACTGTTCAAATATTGAATGTTAATTTAAGGAATTCTAAAATAATTGTCTAGACAAACAATTATTTTATGTGCATGTGTTTTTGATTACTAATATTATAGTTTTATAACCATAGTCTTATATTGTTTTGGTTTATGGAGTATATTCCAAGAATAAATAACTTGTGAGTTGAATATAATTTATTATATTTTCATCTAATTAGTGGTAAATATTTTGTTTTACAAAACATAAGGGGAGGTGGGATCAAGTTAGCAGAGTAGGAGGACCCTGAGCTTACTTCCTCCCTTCCTCCCTTCTCCCAAGGAGAAGTCCTGGCTGCACCTGGATCTGGCTTTAGTCCCTCTGAAACCAATCCCTGTCTCTCACCAAGGAGGTGGTTGCCAGGACACCCTAAGGCAAAGTGTGGCCCATGCTCACTTCAGATATGCTCTCCCACCAAACCACTAGGTGCATGCAAACTGAATAACATCACAGAACATGCCTTCAAGACCAGGACAGGTAACTTTCACATAATTTCATAGAAATGGTGAAAGCTGGAGAAGACTCTTTTGAGCGTCCTTGGGATATCACGGAGATCCAATCAGTCAGTTCTAAAGAAAATCAATCCTGAATATTCACTGGAAGGACTGATGCTGAAGTTGAAGTTCCAATGCTTTGGCCACCTGATGGGAAGAACTGATTCATTGGAAAAGACCCTCATTCTTGGACAGATTGAGGGCAGGAGAAGTGGGTGTCAGAGGATGAGATGGTTGGATGGCATCACCGACTCAATCAACATGAGTTTGAGCAAACTCTGGGAAATAGTGAAGGACAGGGAAGCCTGGTGTGCTACAGTCCATGGTGTCACAAAAAGTGAGACATGACTGAACGACAAGGGAAAGTTAAACAACATTGTAGAAACCATCAACAAATGGAAAATGCAACCTACTGAATGGGAGACCTTAATCAAACCCCAAAAGAACAAAATTAGCTGCACTTGAATAACTTGGTCCTTGCAAACGTAATGTCTGATAAGGGGTTGATATCCAAAAATATGTTAAACTTATATAACTCAATGTCAAGGAAACAAACAACCGGATCTCAAAAATGGGCAGAAGAACTGAATAGGAATTTTTCCAGAGAAGACAGATAGCCAACAGGCATATGAAAAAAATGTTCAACATCACTGTTCATTGCTGCTGCTAAGTCCCTTTAGTCGTGTCTGACTGTGCGACCCCAGAGACAGCAGCCCACCAGGCTCCCCCATTCCTGGGGTTCTCTAGGCAAGAACACTGGAGTGGGTTGCCATTTTCTTTTCCAATGCATGAAAGTGAAAAGTGAAAGTGAAGTCACTCAGTCTCTTGAGAGAACCTTGGACTGCAAGGAGATCTAACTAGTCAGTCCTAAAGGAGATCAGTTCTGGGTGTTCATTGGAAGGACTGATGCTGAAGCTGAAGTTCCAATACTTTGGCTACCTGATGTGAAGAACTGACTCATTGAAAAAGACCCTGATGCTGAGAAAGATTGAAGGCAGAAGGAGAAGGGGATGGCAGAGGATGAGTTGGCTGGATGGCATCACCAGCTCAATGGACATGAGTTTGAGTAAACTCTGAGTGTTGGTGATGGACAGGGAGGCTTGGCATGCTGCAGTCCATGGGGTCACAAAGAGAGTCTCTCACATGACTGAGAGACTGAAATGAACTGAACTGAATTGAACTGATATATATAAATGAATAAACTGGGCAAAAACAAAACCATCAAACATGCTGTTAATGGCATTTTTAATCAGAATTCAATACCACGTGTGACTATTCAGCTGTTATGTACTGGTTTAGGGTACAAATATCCTGTGAGTTATACCACCAATGAAAAGTCTATTCAAAATTGCTAAATGAAGTATTTATTATTTCTAGTTCATTTTTCCCCATTTTTTCTTGTTTTAGGGCTTTGAAGACTGCTTGATATTTGATGAATTAATGGATAAATTCAATAATGACTTTAGTAAGTAAAATTTCTTAGTGGGACATGGATTAGTCTTGCTGATTAATTGTACACCTATTTCTGATCTTGGAAGATTTCAAATCATGAATTAGATTTCCTAATCAGAATTATAGTTTTTTCTTTTAACACTCTATGCCCCTGTTGTTGCTCACTGCAGACAAGAAATACCCAGAGAGGAAAAGACAGTTTAAGTTTTTACATGAAGGTCTATACCAAGAAAAAAAGTTCTGAGTACCAAAGTTTGGTGAAGGTATACTCCTTTCTGGGCTTCCCTGATGGCTCGGATGGCAAAAAATCCACCTGAAATGCAGGAGACCCTGGTGTGATCCCTGACTCAGGAAGATCTTGGAGAAGGGAATGGCTACCTACTCCAGTATTCTTGCCGGGAGAACTCCATGGACAGAGGATCCTGGCGAGGCTACAGTCCATGGGGTCAGACATAACTGAAACTACTTAGCGTGCACACATACTCCCTTTATCTCCCTCTCAGTCTAGTTAACACCCATGCCTATATTTCCTACAGCTTGCCCTCAGAACACCTTTGAAAGCTCCAGCATTTTCTTGTTTTTTTGTTTGTCAAAGTTGGCATATAATACTTCCATTTACATTTTGATTAAAATGAATTCCACAAATAATTTTACAAGTATTGAAGTTTTAAATTTTTATATATAACTCAAAATAATTAAATGTACATAATTTTCATCTGTAAAAGAAATTGAAAACAATAGAACTGGATAACTTTTACAGCTTCTCAGCTCTCAAAGGTCACACCTGAAATTAAACCTGTGGCAGATAAGGGACTACTTAAAGAACCAGTTTTGAATCTACACCCAGATTCCAGCCTTTTTTAATTTCTTTTTTATTAAAGGATCATTGCTTTACAGAAATCTGTTGTTTTCTGTCAAACCTCAACATGAATCAGCCATAGGTATACATATATGCCCTCCCTTTTGAACCTCCCTCCCATCTCCACCCGATCCCACCCCTCTGGATTGATACAGAGCCCCTGTTTGAGCTTCCTAAGCCATACAGCAAATTCCCATTGGCTATCTATTTTATATATGGTAATGTAAGTTTCCATGTTACTCTTTCCATACATCTCACCCTCTCCTCCCCTCTCCCCATGTCCATAAGTCTATTCTCTATGTCTGTTTCTCCACTGCTGTCCTGTTAACAAATTCTTCAGTACCATTTTTGTAGATTCCGTATATAGGTTAGAATATGATATTTATTTCTCTTTCTGACTCACTTCACTCTGTATAATAGGTTCCAGGTTCATCCACCTCATCAGAACTGACTCAAATGTGTTCCTTTTATGGTTGAGTAATATTCCATTGTGTATATGCACAACTTCTTTATCCATTCATCTGTCGATGGACATCTAGGTTGCTTCCATGTTCTGGCTATTGTAAATAGTGCTATAATGAACAATGGGATACATGTGTCTTTTCCAATTTTGGTTTCATCAGGTTATATGCCTAGGAGTTGGATTGCTGGATCATATGGTGGTTTTATCCTAGTTTTTTAAGGAATTTCCATATTGTCTTCCATAGTGGCTGTATCAATGTACATTCTCACCAACAGTGCAAAAGCATTCTCTTTTCTCCACAACCTCTCCAGCATTTATTGTTTGTAGACTTTTTGATGATGGCCATTATGACTGTGAAGTGATATCTCATTATAGTTTTGATTTGCATTTCTCTAATAGTAAGCTGTGTTGAGCATCTTTTCATGTGTTTGTTAGTCATCTATATGTCTTCTTTGGGAAAATGTCTGTTTAGGTCTTTCTCCCACTTTTTGATTGGGTTGTCTGTTTTTCTGGCAT
>SJYC01086729.1:0-13193 GCA_006408675.1 Madoqua kirkii | reverse complement strand
GACTCTGGTTTTGGGGTTGGATGCTCGGGAACAGGGAGTTTCCTGAGGCTTGATCACGCCTTTGCATATGCCAAGCCTCCTTCCTCATGACCTTTGCCACAGGCGGAGTTCCTTGCGCTGGCTCTCAGCAGTATATAATCATTATGTAAATGTTTGTCAGTTTTATGTCAGTTGACTTAAAATTGATGTCAATTTATCAATGTAGTTATTTCATATACAATTACTTGGGAAAATGTATGCTTTGAAAAGCTATTTCAAACATTGGAGCAGTGCTTGAGTATTAGAAAGATTGTGCATTTCTACACGTGTGCTTATTAGCATTCTTCAAAGTTTTCAATAATATTTATTGAGCACTTATTATTATGTGTACAGTGTTTTTCTAGTCACTTTTATTATGTCATATTATATAGTTCTTCAACAACAACAAAAAAAAACCCATATTGCTCAGGAAACTATTTTTGAAGTTGTGAGTTGGATTAACTAAAAATATTTTTTAAAAACACTAAAATGTCAGAAATCACTCTTACAGTTACCTGATTACTTTCTTAGACCCATCACTTGCTTGACTGTTTATCACTGACATTGTAGCCAAGAGGTTAATTGTAGTTGCCCAGTCACCTGGACTACCCTATATTTGAAGTAGAGTTCCTCTGCTGCGTTGGGCTCGACAGTGTGTTATTTCCAAGCGTTAGTGCCAGGATGCTCTTTAAATCGGCTGTGGAACTGGGAAAGAAGTGATTTACGTGCTCAATTTAGTGCTTCTTTGCTGTCTGCTTCAGGCCACTTTCTTGTGAATAGCAGAATGTGAACAGATTAAAATTCAGATGCAACCAAAGTGGAAAAAATAGTATAAGTTGTGAGTTGGATTAACTAAAAATATTTTTTAAAAACACTAAAATGTCAGAAATCACTCTTACAGTTACCTGATTACTTTCTTAGACCCATCACTTGCTTGACTGCTTATCACTGACATTGTAGCCAAGAGGTTAATTGTAGTTGCCCAGTCACCTGGACTACCCTATATTTGAAGTAGAGTTCCTCTGCTGCGTTGGGCTCGACAGTGTGTTATTTCCAAGCGTTAGTGCCAGGATGCTCTTTAAATCGGCTGTGGAACTGGGAAAGAAGTGATTTACGTGCTCAATTTAGTGCTTCTTTGCTGTCTGCTTCAGGCCACTTTCTTGTGAATAGCAGAATGTGAACAGATTAAAATTCAGATGCAACCAAAGTGGAAAAAACAGTGTGAAACAAAAGGAAATGATAATAATTCATGTCTTGCATATTTGTTGACAAGGGTATAGTATGGAAATCACTGGGTATCCTGAATTAGTTATTTCCCTCTTGAGATTTTTAAATTAAACATTAAAAGGTGGGTTTTGATGAATGGATGTCTATACAGATTAAATTTTCTACATTTTTTTAAGCAACCGTGGAAATCAAAGACTTTTTACTTCTTCTAAAGGATAAAAGGAAGTTAGAGGAGAAGCTACTTAACCAAATTGCTTAAGGATGCATAAAATGTACTTGAGGAGAATAATTACTCTAAGATAGTATTTTTTTAACCTTAGCAAAAATTAGTGCCAAAATTAAAGCACACTGTTATTTTTTTCTTTATCCAATTTGGATTAATTAGGCTGAATCTGGAGGCTGCTCGTTTCTTCTGTGGTGTTTTGGCTTACAACACCTGGTTTTTTTTTAGTCAATGTGCAATGGTTAACTATGTTCCCCTTTTTATAAATATATTTGCAAATGTCCACAGCAAGATTATATCTCATAATGTAAGAAATGGCTTAGGAAAACATTTTGGCCATGCCATTTACTGGTCTAATGATTTGTTTCAAGCTTACTATAATTTAAGCTTCCACCAACATAATAAAACCAATAAGCAGATAATACTAAACACTTGAGTATTAATTTAATTTACTAAAATGTTTAAAAATAAAGATTCCCAGAACTTTAATCCCAGCACATCCTAGTGCTAGCAGAGTTACTACTCAAATTTTCATACCAAAGCCTTGGCATTATTGATTGAAAATATAGGTCTGATTTTATAAAGAAATTGTTTTCTTCTTAAATTATGTTATCATAGGAAAACTGAAGCTTCACTCCTCCTGAATCTTAACCCTTTCTAAAAGTAAACACTGTCTTCTAATTCTGTCTTTTGTATGCACGTGTATGTTGTTTGTAGTTGTCTGTGTGTGTGTGGTGAAGAAGTCTGTGGGTTTGTGGGTCTCTATGTTTCTCCAATCCAGTATATAATTTTATTCCTTAGTTTTATGAAATTTAAGTAGCTGGAAAATATTTATATATAATTTTACATCTGTTTTCTTACCATAATAATTTTTCATGTTAGATGAATAAAGATCGAATTTATTTATTTAATTGCAGTAAGCATTTTACTATAAATTTGTCTCCTTTTTTACTATTGCAAAGGATAGCACAATTAACATCTTAATACGTGGCTCTTGGCATATTTGTGAGTGTTTCTTTAAGAGATATATATAGAGGCAGATACTGCTAAATTTCTCTTCAAAGTGTGCTTGTCCTTAGCATTATATACAAATTTTATTTTTATCACTTGCTCAACACGTGTCAGTAATATCAATATTTTAAATGGTTGCAGTCTTATACCTGTGAGTTGGTAGCTAATACATACTTTCCCATGTACAAGTAAGAATGAACATATTTTATATTTGGTGGCAGTAGAGGTTTATACTACTCTGAAATTCCTGTTAGTATATTTTGAAAATTTATTACCTGGATCAACTGCCTTTATCTTTTTGAAGATAAAGTATAAGATAAGCAGAAATAAAATGACAGAGATCCTGCATTTTCCTAAGAAAGTTGAAGTGAGGCAGAACTTTGATTTGATGTCATTATCATTTACATGATATGGTCTACAAATATTCAAGATTACAGTTTTCATTGCAAATTGATATTATAGATCACACTAATTATATTCTCCTAAATGATTTTGAACTATTACGGATATTTTTTCTAACAAACAATGGAAATTTACTAAGGCAAGAAGCACTTCAAAATTAACTTGTCTTATTTTAGATTTTACAGGATGTAAATTTCTATAAGGTGTACATCTCTAAAACTGGAGGAATTATTCTGAGAGCATTATCTGTTCAATTCAGTCTCAGTCACGTCCAACTCTTCTCGACCCTATGGACTGCAACACTCAAGGCCTCCCTGTCCAGCACCAACTCTCAGAGTCTACTCAAACTAATGTTCATAGTGTTGGTGATGCCATCCAACCATCTCATCCTCTGTTGTTCCCTCTCCTTTCGCTTTCAGTCTTTGTAATTTCTATAAGGTGTACATCTCTAAAACTGGAGGAATTATTCTGAGAGCATTATCTGTTCAATTCAGTCTCAGTCACGTCCAACTCTTCTCGACCCTATGGACTGCAACACTCAAGGCCTCCCTGTCCAGCACCAACTCTCAGAGTCTACTCAAACTAATGTTCATAGTGTTGGTGATGCCATCCAACCATCTCATCCTCTGTTGTTCCCTTCTCCTTTCGCTTTCAGTCTTTGCCAGCATCAAGGTCTTTGCAAGTGAGTCAGTTCTTCACATGAGGTAGCCAAAATATTGTAGTTTCAGCTTTGGCATCAGTCCTTCCAATGAATATTCAGGACTGATTTCCTTTAGGATGGACTGGTTGCATCTCCTTGCTATCCAAGGGACTCTCAAGAGTCTTCTAAAACACCACAGTGCAAAAGCATCAACTCTTCCGCGCTCAGCTTTCTTTATTCTCCAACTCTCACATCCATACATGATTACTGGAAAATCGTGACCTTGACTAGATGGACCTTTGTTGACAAGTAATGTCTCTGCTTTTTAATATGCTATCTAGATTGTTCATAACTTTTCTTCCAAGGAGTAAGCGTCTTTTAATTTCATGGCTGCAGTCACAATCTGCAATAATTTTGGAGCCCTCCAAAATAAAGTCTGTCACTGTTTCCACTGTTTTCCCATTTATTAGCCATGAAGTGATGTGATGGGATCAGATGCCATGATGCTAGTTTTCTGAATGTTGAGATTTAAACCAACTTTTTCAATCTCCTCTTTCACTTTCATCAAGAGGCTCTGTAGTTCTTCGCTTTTTGTCATTAGGGTGGAGTCATTTGCATATATGAGGTTATTGATATTTCTCCTGGCAATCTTGATTCCAGCTTGCACTTCATCCAGCCTGGCATTTCACATGATGTGCTCTGCATATAAGTTAAATAAGCAGGGTGACAATATACAGCCTTGACGTACTCCTTTCCCTATTTGGAACTAGTCTGTAGTTCCATGTCCAGTTCTAACTATTGCTTTCTGACCTGCATATAGCCTTCTCTAGAGGCAGGTCAGGTGGTCTGGTGTTCCCATAACTTTCAGAATTTTCCACAGTTTATTGTGATCCACACAGTCAAAGGCTTTGACATAATCAAAAAGGCAGAAATAGATACTTTTCTGGAACTCTTTTGCTTTTTCAATGATCCAGCGGATGTTGGCAATCTGATCTCTGGTTCCTCTGCCTTTTCTAAAACCAGCTTGAACATCTGGAAGTTTATGGCTCACATACTGTTGAAACCTGGTTTGAAGAATTTTGAACATTACTTTACTAGCATGTGAGATGAGTGCAATTGTGTGGTAGTTTGAGCATTTTTTGGCATTGCCTTTCTTTGGGATTGAGGGCAAGAATCGAAGGGGACGGCAGAGGATGAGATGACTGGATGGCATCACCGACTCAATGCACATGAGTTTGGGTGAACTCCAGGAGTTGGTGATGGACAGGGAGGCCTGGTGTGCTGTGATTCATGGGGTGGCAAAGAGTCAGACACAACTGAGCGACTGAACTGAACTGAACGGAACTTCTTTGGGATTGGAATGAAATCTAACTTTTTCCATTCCTGTTATAATAGCTAGGTTGTTTCAGCACTCTTTCGTCTCTTGCCACTTAAATATAGTCAGTGCAAAGGAAAACTAAATTCTAACCTACTTAAAAGTTAATACTTTGTCTTGTTCTTTGTGGTTCTGGAGCTTAGAATAGTCATGTACCTTGATCATAGTTTCCTGGTAGTTCTGAGAGAGTTACAGTTCTCTCCCTTTTTATTTGTACCTTTGTTACATTCAAATTTGTCCTACTTCTGACAGTTTATCAGATAGCAATATTTTGATAAATGAGAGAATAATACCTGTCATCAGTGGAATTCTTACTATATGGCACATAATTGGGCTAGATATTGGTGATTTCATAACAAAATTGAATGAGGTAGATAGCAGTAGTATATTTTTATTATACTTTGTATGAAGAAACTGAAATTCTCAGAGGATAATTTGTCCACTAAATGGCAAAATCAAGTGAAAAAAAGTATTACTCATTTCTATAACCTCAGTGCTTAAGACAGTAGTCACCTAGCAAGAGATTTTCAAAACATCTTTGTTTGAGAGAAAGATATATAAGAGCAGATTCAGAAAAATGCTATGGAACTTGTTCAAAGCAAAGAAATAAATTTGACATGCTATAACAGATAATTCTTACAGTATTCCTTCAATGGTACATTCATGGTTTATTCATGCCAAGGTTCTTCTCTTTGAGTAAACAATGAGTCTGTATGTTTTAGTAAGGTCGTTGTGTTTTTATTTCTTTATGTTTTTCATTTGAGGAAGTCTGTACTTTTGAATGTGAACACTTTAAGGCAGATCATTGCTCTTTAGAGTATAGTAAATAGCTTTTCAATGGTTCCAAAGGGTGTAGTAGGTTACTTGAATGGCCCACAGATGTGTATCTATACAGTTTAAGAGCAGGAGGAGACTTGTAGCAAATACTTCTGTAGATAGCAGAAAGAATATATCATATAAAAACCTTCTTTCTTAAAATATGAAAATCTATATATTAAATTTGAATAGATTTGAAATCTGTAATAGATTTGAAATCTGTCTTTCTAAATTTTGTCATTATCATTTCATTGCCTGGGACAAAATAATCAAAAACATGTGAATGAATAGATGAGTGAAATTATATTCAATTGTTTCTCTTTCTCAGACACAGTCATAAAGGTGACTTTTAATATAAGTCATAGCATTACTTGCCAAATTCCACTTCACTAATATAGCTGTTTGAAGACATATATAGTTAATAGTCATTTAATAGATAGAAAATTGCAACAGTAAGGTTTAAAAAATCTGTTGACTTCAAACACAGGTTCTTCTTAAAGCTCAGGATACATACTGTGGGACTCTATGTGGAGTTTAGGAGATAACATCATATGGCAGTTTCCTTAAGGAAGTAAAAAGAAACTGACAATGCCTCATAAAAAGATGTGACATTTATATGATGTCTATCATTGTGGAACACAGTAGATCTTTGTTGGATGGATTAAGTATTTTTAAACACAAAATTCAGGTGCCCATCCTTTGCTTTGTAAGAATAGCTGGTAGCTCTGTAATATTTACTTATGTCTACAGTATTTCAACTACCATACAATGTGTTCTTTTTCTTGGGAAAATATTTGTGTGAGTACTTGAAAAACTTCTTTATTGATATGGAAAATTGCCAAGATTTTATTCAGAATTAAACACATTAGCATTTCTACTCCATTTATTCTAAGGGATTCTTGACCACAGTAGTAGATATAATGGTCATCTGAATTAAGTTCATCCATTCCCATTCATTATAACTCACTGATTCCTAAGAGGTTGATGTTCACTCCTGCCATCTCCTGCTTGACCATGTCCAATTTACCTTAATTCTTTGACCTAACATTCCAAGTTCCTATGTATTGTTCTTTACAGCCTCAGGTTTTACTTTCACCACCAGGCATATCTATAACTGAGCATCGTTTCCGCTTTGGCCCCACAGCTTCTTTCTGGATGCTGCTGCTGCTAAGTCACTTCAGTCGTGTCCGACTCTGTGCGACCCCATAGACAGCAGCCCACCAGGCTCCTCTGTCCCTGGGATTCTCCAGGCAAGAATACTGGAGTGGGTTGCCATTTCCTTCTCCAATGCATGAAAGTGAAAAATGAAAGTGAAGTTGTTCAGTTGTGCCCTACTCTTTGTGACCCCATGGACTACAGCCTACCAGGCTCCTCAGTCTATGGGATTTTCCAGGCAAGAGTACTGGAGTGGGTTGCCATTGCCTTCTCCAGCTTCTTTCTGGAGCTATTAGCAATTGTCCCCTGCTCTTCCCCGCTAGTGTATTAGATACCTTCTGACCGGGGGGGCTCATCTTCTGGTTTCATATCTGTTTGCCTTTTCATACTGTTTGTGGGGTTCTCACAGCAAGAAAACTGAAGCAGTGGCTCAGCTGTATATGCTGAGTGTGCTATATATGCATCTGCAAATATTTAACCCTTTATTTACAGGTCATTTTCTGATACTCTATTTGGATAATCCAAGTAAAGCTTGATTGGCTTCAACCATATATACATATGTATATGTATATGTTCTGTCTAGTCAAGGCTATGGTTTTTCCAGCGGTCATGTATGGATGTGAGAGTTGGACTGTGAAGAAGGCTGAGTGCCAAAGAATTGATGCTTTTGAAGTGTGGTGTTGGAGAAGACTCTTGAGAGTCCCTTGGACTGCAAGGAGACCCAACCAGTCCATTCTGAAGGAGATCAGCCCTGGGATTTCTTTGGAAGGAATGATGCTAAAGCTGAAACTCCAGTACTTTGGCCACCTCATGCAAAGAGTTGACTCATTGGAAAAGACTCTGATGCCTGGAGGGATTGGGAGCAGGAGGAGAAGGAGACGACAGAGGATGAGATGGCTGGATGGCATCACCGACTGGATGAACATGAGTCTGAGTGAACTCCAGGAGATGGTGATGAACAGGGAGGCCTGGCGTGCTGCAATTCATGGGGTCTCGAAGAGTCGGACACAACTGAGAGACTGAACTGAACTGAACTGACTGATATACACATATACAACAAAGCATTGATCTCCTAAGAACTTATAGTTTGGAAAGAAAAAGAAATAATTACAAAACTGAATGACGTGACAGGTAGTATATGAATGTACATATCACAAATAACATAGAAATACCTCTCTGGTATAACAATACAAAGCAACAATAGCAAATATATATGTGTGTGTGTGTCTGTGCGTACATGTGCCCATGTGCTGTCATGGCTGATTCTGTGATCCCATGTACTGTAGCCTGTCAAGCTCATCTGCCCTTGGAATTTTCCAGGCAAGAATACTGAAGTGGGTTGCCATTTCCTCCTCCAGGGGATCTTCCAAACCCAGGCATTGACCTCATTTTTCCTGCATCTCCTGCATTGGAGGTGGATAAATAGAGCTTCCATAGTGGAAGCCCAAAGTACATGGTGGTTTAACCTTTGAAACAATTACATCTTTGTCCATCTAGTCTTCTTTTGGTCAGACAACAAAGCACAACATAAAATCTATTTTGCTCTCTATACTTTCTCTCTGACTCTTTTCTCTTTGGACAGAGTCACTTAGAAACATTTTATCTTTTAAAAAATTTTATTCATACCTATTTCAGTTTCACTTCTCTAAATTTTCTTTGACAATAGCACTCTAATTCTTTGATAGACTTCCTGAAGTACTGTTGCTGTTGTTTAGTTGTTCAGTCATGTCCGACTCATTGAGATCCCATGGACTGCAGAAAGTCAGGCATCCCTGTCCTTCATTATCTCCCAGAGATTGCTCAAACTCATGTCAATTGAGATGGGGATGCCATCCAACCATAGTCCCCTTTATTACCTGCTTTCAATCTTTCCCAGAATCAGGGTATTTACTAATGAATCAGCTGTATGTATCACGCGACCAAAATGTTGTAGCTTCAGCTTCAGCATCAGTTTTTCCAGTGAATATTCAAGACTGATTTCCTTTGACATGGACTTCTTATATCTCCTTGTAGCCCAAGGGACTCTCAATAGTCTTCTCCAACAGCACAGTTCAAATGCATCAGTTCTTCAGAACTTAGCCTTCTTTATGGTCTAACTCTCACATCCATACATGACTAATGGAAAAAAAACATAGCTTTGACTATACAGATCTTTGTCGGCATTATAATGTCTCTGCTTTTTAATTTGCTGTCTATGTTTGTCAAAGCTTTTCTTCCAAGGAGCAAGTATCTTTTAATTTCATGGCTGCAGTCACCATCTACAGTGATTTTGGAGCCCAGAAAAATAAGGTCTGTCACTGTTTCCACTGCTTCCCCATCTATTTTCCATGAAGTGATGGGACTGCAAACTGTGATCTCAGTTTTTTGGATGTTGAGTTTTAAGCCAACTTTTTGACTCTCTTCTTTGACTTTCACCAAGAGGCTCTTTAGTTCTTTTTCACTTTCTACTATAAGGGTGCTGTCGTCTGCATATCTGAGGTTACTGATTTTTCTCCAGGCACTCTTGATTCTAACTTGTGCTTTATCCAGCCTGGCATTTCACAGATTACACTCTGCATATAAGTTTAATAAGCAGGGTGACAGTGTACAGCCTTGATGTACTGCTTTCCCAATTTTGAAGCAGTCTGCTATTCCATGTAGGGTTCTAACTGTTGTTTCTTGACCTGCATACAGATTTCTCAGGAGGCAGGTAAGGTGGTCTGGTATTCCTGTTTCTTTAAGAATATTCCAGTTTGTTGTGCTGCAAATAATATAATCAGTCTGATTTCAGTATTGACCACATGGTGATGTCCACATATAGTATCATCTCTTGTGTTGTTGGAAGAGTGTGTTTGCTATGACTAGTGTGTTCAGTTGGCAAAGTTCTATTAGCCTTTGCCCTGCTTCATTTTGTACTCCTAGGCCATGCTTGCGTGTTACTCCAGGTATCTCTTGACTTCCTACTTTTATATTCCAGTCCCCTATGGTGAAAAGGGCTTTTTTTTTGGTGTTGGTTCCAGAAGATCGTTTAGGTCTTCATATTCAGTTGAATGTTCATATTCAGATCTTCATCGCTAGTGGTTGCAGCATAGTGCTTACCCATCAAAAGTATAATGAAAGAAAAAAAAATACAGTGAAAGCAATATAGACTGCAGTAAAATATTTTATGTGTTTACAGTTGTACTTGGAAGGGGAGACCAGGTTGTTTTACCTAGTCAATCATTTTGAATTATATCTAAGCATTTCATAATTCAATATTTGCTCTGAAGTTTTCTAATATTTTTTGGTACTGGCTTAATCATCTTCAATTATTATGATATAGATGCAAAACATCCACTATTTCTCCCCTTCTTTGTTCTAGGTTAGAGAAAAGACACCTTTGAACTTGAAAACTTGCCTCTAGGTATCCTGTGTATTAACCCTCTTATTCAGTAGCTTTCTTTTTCTCAAGAGGAGATAGATGCAACTAAAAATATCAAGAGGAATCTGAAAATTCATCAAAGTTATTTAGAATATCTTTTTTTTTTTTTAATCTTTGTAAAGCCACAGTTCCACATTAATAGCTTCTGGTCTTTGATATCCAAACTATTTCTTAAAGGAAAATAGTGTACAGCATCAGATTTGCAAGCTCAACTTAAAACTGTTTTTCTGTTTGTTTTTCATTTGGCTATAAAGCATGGTTTTTATCATATAGCAGAAAAATTTTGTTTCTGTTAAAACACATTTTTTTATCCAGCTAGGTGGATATCCTGCCCCATATTGTTTACAAAAGACGACAAAGAACTGTAAGAAAATTAGCCAGTCTTCTCCATTACAAAAGCAAAGGGAAGTGAAATATCAGGCCAAGTGAAAACGTATTCCTGATCTCTGTTTTCATACTTTGTTCCTTTAAAGCTCAAGCTCCAGGTCACTGTGACAATGTATGATATCAGTTTATTTTACCTGAAGAAAAGGGGACAGAGAAAAAATATTCAGTAGGCACGACTGAGCAACTTCACTTTTACTTTTCACTTTCATGCATTGGAGAAAGAAATGGCAATCCACTCCAGTGTTCTTGCCTGGAGAATCCCAGGGACGGGGGAGCCTGGTGGGCTGTGGTCAATGGGATCGCACAGAGTCGGACACGACTGAAGCGACTTAGGAGCAGCAGCAGCAGCAGCAGTCATTTTATGCTTTTTATTACTTTTGTGGGCTCCTATATATAAGACATACCACATAATATAATTTCTGCTATATTACATTTATTTGTTGTTTTATTTGTTATTAGTCACTCAGCCATGTCCGATTCTTTGTGATCCCACAGTTTTTAGCCCAACAGTCTGCTCTGTCCATGGGAAATCTCCAGGCAAGAACCTGGAGTGGGTTGCCATGTCCTGCTCCAGGGTATCTTCCCAACCCAGGGATCAAACCCAGGTCTCCCGTATTGCAGGCAAATTCTTTACCGTCTGAACCACCATCGTGTTATAATAAGTATTATACTACATACTATGTCATGATTGTATTAAATATGCTTCAATTATATATTTTGTGTTAGTGTAACTACTGATACTCTTTGATTAAATATTACGAATAGAGAAGACAGAGTATGAAAAAAATTAAATCCAGTAAATGATCCTAAATTAGCAGCCACCTGATAATGCTTTTCTTTTATATCCTTTGCCTCTTTCTCTTAATCATGCTTTTTTAAGACTCCCTTAATATACTCTCAATTCCCAGGATATCACTTATAGTAAGTGATTTAAAATAAAATGTGGGATGTGTGAGACCACCTTATTCATACAGTTGTATAATTTATATTGAATCATTTCAATTGCAGTGATTTATGAGAATAGAAAATTGAAATGAAAATTTAAAGAAAAATTAAAGAAGGACCGATTTCACAGTGTAAGGAAAGCATTGTTGGTAAAGGACAGTGGTGTGATATGAACAGCCAGATGTCAGTCATTAAATAAGTTGGGCCTCTGCTGGTTCCTGTACACTAACTCAAAGTCTTACATTTACATTAAGGAAGCACGGAGGTTTCTGTAATATAAATACTGGATGAACTGGATGATACTTAGTCTTTCTATATGAACCAGAGAGCTCAGATCATATGTTATTAAAGTTTCCGTATGCTGAAAAACTAATTTTGATGCAGAGATGATTTGGAAAAGGGTCAATTATAGCTCTTTTAATTATATTTGAATACAGAGAAGTCTTTTGCTTACCAGTATGAAAGATAGATGAAAATGATGAGGAAAGTAAAGTGGATGTTGACTTTGAATAAGTCTACTGCAATTATTGAAAATATGTCTGTTTACATAGTTCCAATACAATTATCAATTACTCAGAAAAGCCCAGCAGACTGGGTGGAAGAACAGAAAATTCTTGTCCTGCAATATTCTTAAAGAATTGGGACAAAAAAGAACCAGACCTTATTTGGAAGATACAGAAAACATTAGAGGCAGTGCTGGGACAGAAGTCAGATTTTTCAACATCCTTAACCTTGAGGGGGGGAAAGGCAATGGCACCCCACTCCAGTATTTTTACCTGAAAAATCCCATGGACTGGTGGGTTGCAGTCGACTGAGCAACTTCACTTTCATTTTCACTTTGATGCACTGGAGAAGGAAATGGCAACCCACTCCAGTGTTCCTACCTGGAGAATCCCAAGGATGGGGGAGCCTGGTGGGCTGCCATCTATTGGGTCCCAAAGACTCGACATGACTGAAGCGACTTAGCAGCAGCAGCAGCAGCAGCCTTGAGAACCTCATGAACAGTATGAAAATGAAAAATGATAGGATACTGAAAGAGGAACTCCTCGAGTCAGTAGGTGCCCAATATGCTACTGGAGATCAGCAGAGAAATAACTCCAGAAAGAATGAAGGGAGGGAGCCAAAGCAAAAACAATACCCAGCTATGGATGTGACTGGTGATAGAAGCAAGGTCTGATGCTCTAAAAAGCAATACTGCATCTGTTCAGTTCAATCACTCAGTCGTGTCCCACTCTTTGCAACCCCATGAATCTCAGCACGGCAGGCCTCTGTGTTCATCACCATCTCTCTGAGTTCACTCAGACTCACGTCCATCGAGTCCATCGAGTCCGTGATGACATCCAACCATCTCATCCTCAGTCCTCCCCTTCTCCTCCTGCCCCCAATCCCTCCCAGCATCAGAGTCTTTTCCAGTGAGTCAAGTCTTCTCATGAGGTGGCCAAAGTACTGGAGTTTCAGCTTTAGCATCATTCCTTCCAAAGAAATCCCAGGGCTGATCTCCTTCAGAATGGACTGGTTGGGTCTCCTTGCAGTCCAAGGGACTCTCAAGAGTCTTCTCCAACACCACACTTCAAAAGCATCAATTCTTTGGCAC
>SJYC01086728.1:0-15851 GCA_006408675.1 Madoqua kirkii | reverse complement strand
CATGATCTTCGTTTTCTAAGTCAACTTTTTCACTCTCCTCTTTCACTTTCATCAAGAGGCTTTTTAGTTTCTCTTTACTGCCATAAAAGTGATGTCATCTGCATATCTGAGGTTATTGATATTTTTCCCAGCAATTTTGATTCCAGCTTGTGTTTCTTCCAGCCCAGCGTTTCTCATGATATACTCTGCATATAAATTAAATAAGCAAGGTGACAATATACAGCCTTGAAGTACTCCTTTTCCTATTTGGAACCAGTCTGTTGTTCCATGTTCAGTTCTAACTGTTGCTTTCTGACCTACATACAGATTTCTCAAGAGGCAGGTTAGGTGGTCTGGTATTCCCATCTCTTTCAGAAATTTTCACAGTTTCGTGTGATCCACACAGTCAAAGTTTTTAGCATAGTCAATGAAGCAGAAATAGATGTTTTTCTGGAACTCTCTTGCTTTTTCCATGATCCAGCAAATGCTGGCAATTTGATCTGTTATTCTTCTGCCTTTTCTAAAACCAGCTTGAATATCAGGGAGTTCACGATTCATGTATTGCTGAAGCCTGGCTTGCAGAATTTTGAGCATTACTTTACTAGCACGTGAGATGAGTGCAATTGTTCGGTAGTTTGAACTTTATTTGGCATTGCCTTTCTTTGAAATTGCCTTTCTTTGGAACTGGAATGAAAACTGACCTTTTCCAGTCCTGTGACCACTGCTGAGTTTTCCAAATTTGCTGACATATTGAGTGCAGCACTTTCACAGCATCATCTTTCAGGATTTGAAACAGATCAGCTGGAATGCCATCTCCTCCACTAGCTTTGTTCGTACTGATGGTTTCTAAGGCACACTTGACTTCACATTCCAAGATGCCTGGCTCTAGATGAGTGATCACATCATCATGATTATCTGGGTCATGAAGATCTTTTTTGTACAGTTCTTCCATGTATTCTTGCCACCTCTTCTTAATATCTTCTGCTTCTGTTAGGTTCACACCATTTCTGTCCTTTATCGAGCCCATCTTTGCATGAAATGTTCCCTTGGTGTCTCTGATTTTCTTGAAGAGATCTCTAGTCTTTCCCATTCTGTTTTTTCCTCTATTTGTTTGCACTGATCGCTGAAGAAGGCTTTCTTATCTCTTCTTGCTATTCTTTGTAACTTTGCATTTCGATGCTTATATCTTTCATTTTATCCTTTGCTTTTTGCCTCTCTTCTTTTCACAGCTATTTGTAAGGCCTCCCCAGTCAACCATTTTGCTTTTTTGCATTTTTTTTCCATGGGGATGGTCTTGATCCCTGTCTCCTGTACAATGTCCACGAACCTCATTCCATAGTTCATCAGGCACTCTATCTATCAGATCCAGGGCCTTAAATCTATTTCTCACTTCCACTGTATAATCATAAGGGATTTGATTTAGATCATACCTGAATGGTCTAGCAGTTTTCCCTACTTTCTTCAATTTGAGTCTGAATTCGGTAATAAGGATTTCATGATCTGAACCACAGTCAGCTCCTGGTCTTGTTTTTGTTGACTGTATAGAGCTCTCCATCTTTAGCTGCATATAATATAATCAGTCTGATTTTGGTGTTGACCATCTGGTGATGTCCATGTGTAGACTCTTCTCTTGTGTTGTTGGAAGAGGGTGTTTGCTATGACCAGTGCATTGTCTTGGCAAAACTCTATTAGTCTTTGCCCTGCTTTATTCTGCAGTCGAAGGCCAAATTTGCCTGTGACTCCAGGTGTTTCTTGACTTCCTACTTTAGCATTCCAGTCCCCTATAATGAAAAGGACATTTTTTTTTGTGGTGTTAGTTCTAAAAAGTCTTGCAGGTCTTCATAAAACCATTCAACTTCGACTTCTTCAGCATTACTGGTTGGGGCATAGACTTGGATAACTGTGATATTAAATGGTTTGCCTTGGAAACGAACAGAGATCATTCTGTCATTTTTGAGATTGCATCCAAGTACTGCATTTCAGACTCTTTTGTTGACTATGATGGCTACTCCATTTCATTGGAGGGATTCCAGCCAAAGTAGTAGATATAATGGTCATCTGAGTTAAATTCACCCATTCCAGTCCATTTTAGTTCTCTGATTCCTAGAATGTCAACGCTCACCCTTGCCATCTCTTGTTTGACCACTTCCAATTTGCCTTGATTCATGGACCTGACATTCCAGATTCCTATGCGAAATTGCTCTTTATAGCATCAAATTTTGCTTCTGTCACCAGTCACATGCACAACTCAGTACTGTTTTTGCTTTGGCTCTATTTAATCTCACATGCAAGTAATGCTCAAAATTTTCCAAGCCTTTAGCAATACGTGAACTGTGAACTCCCTGATGTTCAAGCTGGTTTTAGAAAAAGCAGAGGAACCAGAGATCAAATTGCCAGCATCTGCTGGATCACGGAAAAAGCAAGAGAGTTCCAGAAAAACATCTATTTTTGCTTTATTAACTATGCCAAATCCTTTGACTGTGGATCACATGAAACTGTGGAAATTTCAGAAAGAGATGGGAATACCAGACCACCTAACCTGTCTCTTGAGAAATCTGTATGTAGGTCAGAAAGCAACAGTTAGAACTGAACATGGAACAACAGACTGGTTTTAAATAGGAAAAACAGTACTTCAAGGCTGTATATTGTCACCCTGCTTATTTAACTTATATGCAGAGTACATCGTGAGAAACGCTGGGCTGGAAGAAACACAAGCTAGAATCAAGATTGGCAGGAGAAGTATTAATAACCTCAGATATGCAGATGACACTATTTTTCTGGCAGAAAGTGAAGAGGAGCTAAAAAGCCTCTGGATGAAAGTGAAAGTGGAGAGTGCAAAAGTTGGCTTAAAGCTCAACATTCAGAAATCGATCATGGCATCCGGTCTTATCACTTCATGGGAAATAGGTGGGAAAACAGTGGAAACAGTGTCAGACTTTAGTTTTGGGGGCTCCAAAATCACTGCAGATGGTGACTTCAGCCATGAAATTAAAATACACTTACTCCTTGGAAGAAAAGTTATGACCAATCTAGATAGTATATTCAAAAGCAGAGACATTATTTGCCAATTAACGTTTGGCAACCCAGTCCAATATTCTTGCCTGGAGAATTCCATGGGTGGAGGAGCCTGATAGGTTACAGTTCATGGGGTCTCAGTCAGTTGGACACCACTGAGCGACTTCACTTCACTTCACTTCAGTCAAGTCTATGGTTTTCCTGTAGTCATGTATGGATGTGAGAGTTGGACTGTGAAGAAGGCTTAGTGCTGAAGAATTGATACTTTTGAACTGTAGTGTTGGAGAAGACTCTTGAGAGTCCCTTGGACTGCAAGGAAATTCAACCAGTCCATTCTGAAGGAGATCAGCCCCGGAATTTCTTTGGAAGAAATGATGCTAAAGCTGAAATCAGTATTTTGTCCACCTCATGAGAAGACTTGACTCACTGGAAAAGTCTCTGATGCTGGGAGGGATTGGGGGCAGGAGAAGAAGGGAATGACCGAGGATGGGATGGCTGGATGGCATCACTGACTCGATGGACATAAGTCTGAGTGAATTCTGGGAGTTGGTGATGGATAGGGAGGCCTGGCACGCTGCGATTCATGGGATCGCAAAAAGTCGGACTCAACTGAGTGTCTGAACTGGACTAAACTGAGCAAATATAAATCAGTTAGTGAGGTCTTAGATCATTTTCTGTTAGTTTGAATTATAAAGATGGGTGTTGTGAAAGTTACTCCTACTTTTTAATAAAAAGAATTTTCAGGAAATGTAAAATGAAGGGAAAATTAAGTTACAAAATGATTTCAGAATCGGAGCTTCACAGCAGGCCCTGGTAGCTCTAAATCTAACAAGTACAGACAGTGGTCTAAGAGCTGCTGCTGAACTTGCTGCAGGCTACAGGTACTTTATAACATGTTTCTGGCAGGGAATGGGAGATGGATTCCTCAGGGTGGAATGCTAGCTGAATGCACATAGAAGAGGAAGAGAAGTGTTTACTTTTGTTTCCCTTTTGGGCAAACCTAAGGAACAGTGACTCAAATGATTAGGACCAGAACAGTTTAGGTTTGCCTTTTCTGTGACACTTAGTTCACAAACACAGCTTTCTTTAATTTGGTTAGAAACTTAGATTAAAAAAAAAAAAAGTGAATGTAAATGTTGGAAGAAAATGTAGGATATGAAACAAAAACTTAAACATTTCAAGTTTCACCTTTTGCTTTTACTTTCAAAGATAACATGATAACAATAATCAGTTCAGTTCAGTCACTCAGTCGTGTCCAGTTCTTTTCGACCCCATGAATCACAGCATGCCAGGCTTCCCTGTCCATCACCAACTCCCAGAGTTTACACAAATTCATGTCCATCGGGTTGGTGTTGCCATCCAGCCATCTCATCCTTTGTCTTCCCCTTCTCCTCCTGCCACCTATCCCTCCCAGCATCAGGGTCTTTTCCAATGAGTCAACTCTTCACATGAGGTGGCCAAAGTACTGGAGTTTCAGCTTTAGCATCAGTCCTTCCAATGAACAATTAGGACTGGTCTCCTTCAGGATTGGCTGGTCGGATCTCCTTGCAGTCCAAGGGACTCTCAACAATCTTCTCCAACACCATAGTTCAAAAGCATCAGTTCCTCAGTGCTCAGCTTTCTTCACAGTCCAACTCTCACATCCATACATGACCACTGGTAAAACTATAGCCTTGACTAGACGTTCCTTTATTGGCAAAGTAATCTCTGATTTTGAATATGCTATCTATGTTGGTCATAACTTTTCTTCCAAGGAGTATAAGCATCTTTTAACTTCATGGCTGCAATCACCATCTGCAGTGATGCTGGAGCCCCCCAAAATAAAGTCTGACACTGTTTCCACTGTTTCCTCACCTATATCCCATGGTAACTATAATATATAACCCTACATCGTGTGATTAAAATTTTCTAAGAGAGTAAAACTTAAGTGTGCTCACCAAAAACAAAATTTTAAAGGTATGCATTGGAGATCTTGTGAGAGTTACTGTAAAAAATAAAATTTACTATAGAAAGATTGATCTGGAAAGCTCAGTGTAGAGAAATGCCACATTTAGAAAATCAGTGTTAGGAGGCCGTGTGTGATAACTATTACCCCTGGACAGTTACTGTCTTCAGGGGTAATGGTGCACTTTGCTAGACTTAAAAGCTAAAGGAACTATGTAAAGAGACTGAGGATGCAGGAGATTTTGCTGATAATTTAAGGTAGTCTAAGAATCACAATGGTAGCTTTTCAGATGTTCCAGAATTGAGGGAGATGGGATCTATAAAAGGTAGGATGTACATAGTTACAGAGAGAAGACAGTTCATGAGGTAAAAGATAAAATGGTAGGCAAAGTGTGATAATATATAAGACAAGACTTAACATGTAGTAGGAATGCAATAGGGGTTTCACAGGTGGCACTGGTGATAAAGAACCTGCCAACCAATGCAGGAGACAAAAGAGACATGGGTTTGATTCCAGAGTCAGGAATTTCCCCTGGAAGAAGGCATGGCAACCCACTCCAGTATTCTTGCCTGGAAAATTTAATGGACAGAGGAGCCTGGCAGGCTGCAGTCCATGGGGCTGCAAAGAATGTGACATGACTAAGCAAGTGAACACACACACACACACACACACACACACACACACTCAGTAAGCATCCTTTTAACTTTATTATATGGATAAGAATAACAAGTGGTTTCTAACTGGAATTTTTTATTTTCATGACA
This sequence comes from Madoqua kirkii, assembly GCA_006408675.1. Classification (NCBI taxonomy): domain Eukaryota; kingdom Metazoa; phylum Chordata; class Mammalia; order Artiodactyla; family Bovidae; genus Madoqua; species Madoqua kirkii. The sequence goes on along the minus strand of SJYC01086728.1, from coordinate 10,148 downwards.
AACTCATAATACATATTAACATGATTTAAAAGACTAGACAAAAATTAATTATTGGTAGACCTTTCCAAAATTGTTGAATGGTGTAACAGTTGATTCAGTCAATGCTTGTTTCTAGGTATAGTTTTAAATATCTCAAAACAAACATACAAAATATGTGACATGTTCAAAAGTGCTCAGAAATCTTCATGTGAAGTACTCATCAAAAATATATAATTTGTCAAAACTGGGAGTGATTCCATTTAAACTCTAGTTTATATACCTAATATGAATGGGGAAGAGTTTATTGAAAAAACAGAGACTTACCTACTATTTGTATGATTAAATAAATGAAAATCTGTCAAGAATAGTTTCTCCTTAAGAATAACACTTGTAATTTCTTTTTACTTCAGACGAGAGCCCTAAAATGTGGGTAGAGCAAACACACATGACATAAATCATCAAAATAAGTTCTCCCAAATGTCATGTTTCTTAACCACAAATTGCTGTAATTGTTTAAGCCACATCATAATTTGAGAATCCCTCTTTCTGTACAGGCTCAGTGCCAAATTTGCATGGCAAGCTTGATCACAGGACTGAAGACTCAGTTCTAGTAAACTGTCGCAAATCTGCCTTTTGAAAAGTCAGGATTTATTCCCACCAGATTTCACCAGCAGATTAATTTTTAAGTTTTTTATGCAGGATACATTTATTTTTCATACTCATGATATGTTGATGTTTAAGTGATTATTTGTAAGATCTGTATAAAACACTACAGTCTTCATATTTAAAATGTTTTCTAAAAGTTTATTGAATTAACATAGTTCAAGACATTTATTTCTTATATTTATTATCTTGACATTTATTTCTCTGTATGTTTATCTATTACTGGCAATGCCATACTTACTGATACGTAAACTATTATGTATTTATAGTAACTAGGGTTAATGGTGAATTTAGTACATTTTTAGAAAGAAGCTTTAGTACAGTTTAAGTGCATTTAGTATATTTGTAGTAAGAAAAAACCCAAGACAACAAAGAGAAGACTCTACACATGGACATCACCAGATGTTCAATACCAAAATCATATTGATTATATACTTTGCAGCCAAAGATGGAGAAGCTCTATACAGTCAGCAAGAACAAGACTGGGAGCTAACTATGAATCAGATCATGATCTGCGTATTGCAAAATTCAGACTAAAATGGAAGAAAGTAGGGAAAACTACTAGACCAAGTATAAGTGAATTAAATCAAATCTCTTGCTATTATACAGTGGAAGTGAGAAATAGATTTAAGGGATTAGATCTGGTAGCCAGAGTGCCTGAAGAACTATGAACGGAGGTTGGTAACAATGTACAGGAGGCAGTGATCAAGACCATCCGCAAGAAAAAGAAATGCAAAAGGTGAAAGTGTTGTCTGAAGAGGTCTTACAAATAGCTATGAAAAGAAGACAAGCTAAAGGCAAAAGAGAAATGGAAAGATATATCCATTTGAATGCAGAGTTCCAAAGAATAAAAAGGAGAGATAAGAAAGCCTTCCTAGTGATCAATGCAAAGAGACAGGAAAACAATAAAATGAGAAAGATTAGAGATCTCTTCACGAAAATCAGAAATACTAAAGAAATATTTCATGCAAAGATGGGCTCAATAAAGGACAGACATGGTATAGACCTAACAGAAGCAGAAGATATTAAGAAGAGGTGGCAGGAATACACAGAAGAACTATACAAAAAAAGATCTGACCCAGATAACCACGATGGTGTGATCACTCACCTAGAGCCAGGCATCCTGGAATGTGAAATCAAGTGGGCCTTAGGAAACATCACGATGAACAAAGCTAGTGGAGATGATGGAGTTCCAGCTGAGCTATTTCAAATCCTGAAAGATGATGCTATTAAAGTGCTACAATTAATAGGCCAGCAAATTTAGAAAACTCAACAGTGGCCACAGGACTGGAAAAGGTCAGTTTTCATTCTAATTCTAGAGAAAGACAATGCCAAAGAATGTTCAGACTACCACAGAATTGCACTCATCTCACATACTAGCAAAGTAATGCCCCAAATTCTCCAAGCCTGGCTGCAGCAGTACATGAACTGTGAACTTTCAGATGTACAACCTGGATTGCAAAAAGGTAGGAGAAGCAGAGATCAAATTGCCAACATCTGTTGGGTCATCGAAAAAACAGGAGAATTCCAGAAATACATCTACTTCTGCTTTATTGACTATGCCAAAGCCTTTGACTGTGTGAATCACAACAAACTGGAGAATTCTTCAACAGATAGGAATACCAGACCACCTTACCTGCCTCCTGAGAAATCTGAATACAGGTCAAAAAGCAACAGTTACAGACTAGTCCCAAATCAGGAAATTAGTACATCAAGGCTGTATATTGTCACCCTGCTTTTTTAACTTATAGGAGTACATCATGTGAAATGATGGGCTGGATGAAGCACAAGCTGGAAGGAATCAAGATTGCTGGGAGAAATATTAATAACCTCAGCTACGCATATGACACCGCCCTTGTGGCAGAAAGTGAAGAAGAACCAATGTGCCTCTTGATGAAAGTGAAAATGTTGGCTTAAAAATCAGTATTCAAAAAATTAAGATCATGACATTCAGTCTCATCAGTTTATGGCAAATAGATGCAGAAAAAATGGAAACAGTAACAGAATTTATTTGCTTGGGTGTTCAAATCACTGCAGATAGTAATTGCAGCCATGAAATTAAAAGACATTTGCTGCTTGGAAGAAAAGCTTTGACAAACCCAGATAGCATATTAAAAAGCAGAGACATTATTTTGCTAACAAAGATTCATCCTAGTCAAAGCTAGGGTTTTTCCAATAGTCATGAATAAATGTGGACTCTATGAATTAAGAATCGATGCTTTTGAATTGTGCTGTTAGAGAAGACTCTTGAGAGTCCCTTGAACTGCAAGGAGATCCAACCAGTCCATTTTGAAGGAAATCAGTCCTGAATATTTATTGGAAAGTTTATTGCTGAAACTGAAAACCCAATATTTTGGCTACCTGATGTGAAGAACTGATTCATTTGAGTAGACCCTGATGGTGGGAAACTGAAAGCAGGGGAAGGGAATGACAGAGGATAAAATGGTAGGATGTCATTACCAACTCAGTGAACATGAATTTGAGTAAGCTCCAGGAGTGCTGGGAAGCCTGGCGTGCTGCAGTCCATGGGGTTGCAGAGAGTCATACACAACTGAGCTACTGAACTGAACTGAGTAAGAAGCTTTAAGTATCGTGATATAATGAGTATTTTTGAAAAGATGATTTTGAGTTTTCCCCTGTTAATTTTTAGCATCATTTTTGATAAAAATACCATAATGAGCTAGAAATAATTTATGTTTTATAGAGGAAAAAGTGAAAATGCTCCCCTAGACAATGTATTACTTATTTCTGACTGACTTTGAATTAAAAAAAAAAAAAAGATGAGCTATTAAAGTGCTACAATTAATAGGCCAGCAAATTTAGAAAACTCAACAGTGGCCACAGGACTGGAAAAGGTCAGTTTTCATTCTAATTCTAGAGAAAGACAATGCCAAAGAATGTTCAGACTACCACAGAATTGCACTCATCTCACATACTAGCAAAGTAATGCCCCAAATTCTCCAAGCCTGGCTGCAGCAGTACATGAACTGTGAACTTTCAGATGTACAACCTGGATTGCAAAAAGGTAGGAGAAGCAGAGATCAAATTGCCAACATCTGTTGGGTCATCGAAAAAACAGGAGAATTCCAGAAATACATCTACTTCTGCTTTATTGACTATGCCAAAGCCTTTGACTGTGTGAATCACAACAAACTGGAGAATTCTTCAACAGATAGGAATACCAGACCACCTTACCTGCCTCCTGAGAAATCTGAATACAGGTCAAAAAGCAACAGTTACAGACTAGTCCCAAATCAGGAAATTAGTACATCAAGGCTGTATATTGTCACCCTGCTTTTTTAACTTATAGGAGTACATCATGTGAAATGATGGGCTGGATGAAGCACAAGCTGGAAGGAATCAAGATTGCTGGGAGAAATATTAATAACCTCAGCTACGCATATGACACCGCCCTTGTGGCAGAAAGTGAAGAAGAACCAATGTGCCTCTTGATGAAAGTGAAAATGTTGGCTTAAAAATCAGTATTCAAAAAATTAAGATCATGACATTCAGTCTCATCAGTTTATGGCAAATAGATGCAGAAAAAATGGAAACAGTAACAGAATTTATTTGCTTGGGTGTTCAAATCACTGCAGATAGTAATTGCAGCCATGAAATTAAAAGACATTTGCTGCTTGGAAGAAAAGCTTTGACAAACCCAGATAGCATATTAAAAAGCAGAGACATTATTTTGCTAACAAAGATTCATCCTAGTCAAAGCTAGGGTTTTTCCAATAGTCATGAATAAATGTGGACTCTATGAATTAAGAATCGATGCTTTTGAATTGTGCTGTTAGAGAAGACTCTTGAGAGTCCCTTGAACTGCAAGGAGATCCAACCAGTCCATTTTGAAGGAAATCAGTCCTGAATATTTATTGGAAAGTTTATTGCTGAAACTGAAAACCCAATATTTTGGCTACCTGATGTGAAGAACTGATTCATTTGAGTAGACCCTGATGGTGGGAAACTGAAAGCAGGGGAAGGGAATGACAGAGGATAAAATGGTAGGATGTCATTACCAACTCAGTGAACATGAATTTGAGTAAGCTCCAGGAGTGCTGGGAAGCCTGGCGTGCTGCAGTCCATGGGGTTGCAGAGAGTCATACACAACTGAGCTACTGAACTGAACTGAGTAAGAAGCTTTAAGTATCGTGATATAATGAGTATTTTTGAAAAGATGATTTTGAGTTTTCCCCTGTTAATTTTTAGCATCATTTTTGATAAAAATACCATAATGAGCTAGAAATAATTTATGTTTTATAGAGGAAAAAGTGAAAATGCTCCCCTAGACAATGTATTACTTATTTCTGACTGACTTTGAATTAAAAAAAAAAAAAAGATGGAAGGTACAAAACTAGATAGCACTTTGTTCAACCAAGTATGGGTTTTCCTTCAGAAACCAAAAGGAGAAGTGGAGAGGGAAAGTGAGGCCGAGTTTCTTCTTGGGAAAGAAGGCTGACAGAGCCAGAACTTTTCAGGAATAAAGATCCAGAAATCCTTTAACGATAAGGATAGTAGTAGTTTGGGGAACAAAGCTATCAGTGAACATAATGGGGTCTGAATCTCAGCTTTGTTCTTGGTTATGTTTCAGGGATACAGTTTACTTTTAAGTATAAAATAGAGATGATATTATTTATTTACCTTGAATTTCTTGGGAATTTTAACTGAAGAAATGCAGTTAAAATACATCTTAGTAAATTGCCCAGAACTTTGATGTCATACTAATTTAGAAAATAAAAAGCTGAAAGCTATGCTTTGAGTCTCTTGGCAGTATCTTTGTATCCTAAGCACCAAGCCAAAGACAATCAACACCGTCCAGAAGTTCATATATTGGATGCTAATTTAAAGGATCATCTTCTTCTTTTCTTCATGCACACTCTTCCCAATAGAGATTATATTCAGTCCCATGGTCTTAAATACTCTTAAATTCAGCCCAGACTTATCTTTCAAACTCTAGATCCATCTATCTGGCTGTATGGTTGATATCTCCACCAGAATGTCTCATCCTTCTCAAGTATAATATGTCCCAAATTGAATTTCCTATATTCCCCTGAAAACCCTCAGCATCTGCAAACTTCTCTATATCAGATGAGAGCAGTTTCACCTTTCCAGTCCCTCAAATCATGCTTTACTCCTTTCTTTATCTTATTTCCCACATCCAGTTAGTCAGAGAATGCTTTTTCTCTACTTTGAATTTTATGCAGCATCCAGTGGTTTCATACCACTTCCACTGCCACCCTGGACCAAGCCAACATCATCCTTCCAGTTGACTACAGTAGTAGCCTCTTAAAACTCTTGCTTCTTGTCTTATTCATCCTAAGTGTTGTACTGTGTCATTTCTGAGTAAAAGGGAAAGTTTTTACTATAGCCTTCAAAGCTCTTTGTGCTCACCATCCATTTGACCACAACCCCTAATACACTTAATTTTGCTAACTCTGTCCCAGCTACTCCTCCTCTTATAAGGCCACTAATTCCATCACGAGGGCCTCATGGTCTAATCTACTTAGTTAACTTCCATAGGCCCCAACTCCTAATACCTTCACATTGGAAGTTGGGGCATTAGCATATGAATTTTGAGGGCACAAAAAACACTTAGTCCATAACAAATGCTGCCATTTCAATATCAGTTTTGTATGTTTTATGCTGAAGAAATGTCAGTGTGTAATATGTTCATGATGTTAAAAAAATGGAAAGAAAGAAGGAAAGAAAGAGAAGCAACACAAAATGTGATGTTCCATAACACACTGCACATGCTTTCCTCAGCCTCTATTATCTGTAACTTTTAGGTTAGTCATTCATAATATTCAAATTGTAGTTTGTTTGAAGAAAATGTTTCCCTAAAATTGTAATATCATACTACAAAAAGGTAATAAAATTAATATACCTTACATCTCTAGATGCTCACAAAAACAAAGGTTATGTAGGAAAAATTATCATGAGTCCAATTTTAGCTTTATAAATGTTTATTCCTAAATGTATTAAAAAAGATAAACCTTAAAATTGCTGACAGTTCTTTAAGTTTGAAATTCTAATGAACTGAACATTTTGAATTTGTTTAGCTTAAGTTGAAACTTAAGATTTGCCTATAGTGTGATGAACAGCTAAGTCTAAGGTGAATGACATTAATCAAGACATCTGTATGATATTCAAGACAGAATCAAGTGGAAGAGGTCTAATATCATCACCATCATGAAACAAGTTGCTAATAACAGTATGAGTTACCTGAGATGACATGGAATACACTTGAAATGTCCTCCACAATTCTGAACACTTGAGAATGGTTAATCAAGTCTATAGTGACTATTATCCAAGAACAAGAAACATGGTGTCTCAAGGCCTGCTCTCACCAGAATAATGGTGAGAAAGTTTGGCTGTGTTGCAAGACACACCCATCCTGAACTTTCAGATTCTTTACTTACTGACTGCTTGTAAGAACTTAGGCACCTTGTACCTATAATTTGGAATTGTTAATAGCACTAACTTTATAGTATTATTGTCCTAATTAAATTATCTGGATCTGTGTAGAGTTCCACTCACTGACTGGCACTAGTGGGCATGCTGAATATGTCAATTTGTTTTATTAGTATGGTTACTGCAATTATTGTTTCTATGTCATATAATTATAAAAGAGAGTGTTTTGTGAGATGGTGGTAGGATGGTAATCATAAAGTGACAGTGGAGAAGAATATGCTCTAAAACATATTCTAATTTGGATTAAGATTATAATCTAGTCTAAATTTCCATATTACAAAATAAAGAATGTGCTCTGTAACCATCTTGAGATCAGCCATTTAGTTATTGTCTTTCTGGCTTACTTTTTCTTCATGCTTTGGCTTCTGAAAAAAAAAGCCAAGACTCTTTCTGGTTTTGAAATTGAGATCACTGGATAGCTAAGACATAAAAATAAACTGTGACAGTGATTGAGAAATTCTGTAGCACTGATCACATTAAGAAGAAAAAATATATGTACTAAACATAGATAAATGAAAATAGTATAATATATAATGCTATAACATGTTTTGCAGATTTTGCCTGCTTGAAGTTTCTAGAACTAAGGTATATTATTGTTTTTATTTAATACTTTATTCCACTTTACAGTACTGCATTGGTTTTGCCATACATTGACATGAATCAGCCACAGGTGCACACGATCTCCCAATGCTGAAGCCCCCTCCCACCTACTCCCAGCAATCTTGATTCCAGCTTGTGTTTCTTCCAGCCCAGCGTTTCTCATGATGTACTCTGCATAGAAGTTAAATAAGTAGGGTGAAAATATACAGCCTTGAAGTACTCCTTTGCTTATTTGGAACCAGTCAGTTGTTCCATGTCCAGTTCTAACTGTTGCTTCCTGACCTGCATACAGATTTTTCAAGAGGCAGGTTAGGTGGTCTGGTATTCCCATCTCTTGAAGAATTTTCCACAGTTTATTGTGATCCACACAGTTAAAGGCTTTGACATAGTCAATAAAGCAGAAATAGATGTATTTCTGGAACTCTCTTGCTTTTTCCATGGTCCAGCGGATGTTGGCAATTTGATCTCTGGTTCCTCTGCCTTTTCTAAAACCAGCTTGAACATCAGGGAGTTCACAGTTCATGTATTGCTGAAGCGTGGCTTGCAGAATTTTGAGCATTACTTTATTAGCATGTGAGATGAGTGTAATTGTACGGTAGTTTGAGCTTTCTTTGACATTGCCTTTCTTTGAGATTGGAATGAAAACTGACCTTTTCCAGTCATGCGGCCTCTGCTGAGTTTTCCAAATTTGCTGGCATATTGAGTGCAGCACTTTCACAGCATCATCTTTCAGAATTTGAAACAGCTCAACTGGAATTCTATCACCTTCACTAGTTTTGTTTGTAGTGATGCTTTCTAAGGCCCACTTGACTTCACATTCCAAGACGTCCAGCTTAGAATAGTGGTCACATCATCATGATTATCTGGGTGACTGCTTTTGCCAAATTAACTGCACTAGCCAGTTGCTTTTGCTCATTCATAGACTTTCATTTGAAAAAGTCAGCTTTTCTTAGATATGGCTTGAACATTTGAAAAATGCTTGATTCAGTTGAATTCTCAGTGTATAATTTGGAAAACATTGTGAACAGCTGTATGTCTTATGTATCCTTTATACTTCTTTCATTGTATTCATGTTCATATAAACTAGTACGGCCTAGATCCAAGCACACTTTCTCGCAAATAATCAGGGAAAATTTTAAATTTTTTTTGTTTTAATGCAAATTATAATTTTCAAGCACTTTAGTTAATCTCTGTATCAATGGTTTCTAAAAAACCTGCATTATTAATATTTTTATTAAACTCAAAGTGTAATCAATTTGAAGAGTAGTTCTCTGACTGGACTGAGGAGTAAGTTTCCCTTTGTTATATTTGTTGCTTGACTTTTAAGGAGAAAATTATCGCTAATTCATTTATACTACATATGTGCTTTATCCTTTATTTCAAAAGAGTACATATTTAATCTGTACTTTTTCATCATATCAAGGGAAATATAATTTTGTTACAAGGGTTTTATTATTTTCTCAGTTAGTTGACTGAGATGTAATGCCCAGTGGTACAAGGCAAAGTGTTCATAACAGAAAGCACTATTTTTATCTCAGCTGTCAAGGTAAAGACCCTGGGCCAGACCTTACATATACTTTCAAAATAAATACTGTATTGTAGTCTGTTCATTTTAGCAACATAAATACTACTTTTTAACTTAAAGAAGTATTAACTTCTTTAATACTCTTTTTAATCCCTGATTAAAATTTTAAATTAATGTTATCCAATTTTTAATGAAGTGGGAAATATATAACCAAATATTAAAGATTTTGTACATTTAAACTCTCATACATATCCTACCACACTGTTACTGAAGCATATTATTTGGGAGAACAAAATGATCAACATCTTATCCATTGAAATTATAGAGATACCAAAAAGTCCAGTGGATTAGTAGTTAAAATATACTTTAAAATTATCTATAGCAATTTTTTTGTTGGAAAGGAATCCAGTTAATCAAAAATTAAAGTGAAATTATAATCTTTGCTTTGAAAGATACCGTGGATTCTGTTATTTTCAATAAATGTCCATCCTTATATAGAGAGGTTTTAAAAGTCTTTGAAGAGTTGCTGATGTTATATAGCTTTTATTTTAGTACAGATTCAGTTAATTAAATGCAAAATGGTCATTTTGCTATTTACAACTCTACACAGTTTAGTGGTCATATGTTTGTCCATTTTAAACTCCCAAAGGGCTTCATGGGTTTGTTACTATATCTCAAGCATGTCCATGTTGCCAAAATAGAGAGATATGTTATCATATCACTGCTTATTTTTTTTTCATAAATAACCCACAGGACTTGGTATTTAAACTTGTGAAACTGAAATTAGTTTAGAATAACAGTCTAATCTTAGAAAACTGTATCCTGATTAAGGGATAATTTTAATTAAGTAATAATTTAATCAGCATAATTTACTTGAGGATTAAAAATATTCCATCCCAGCTTACTTAGT